>JANIJG010025474.1:43167-132145 GCA_024611175.1 Megaceryle torquata
TTCCCTCCTTTTATTTTCTCTACCCGTGTGTTCTATTAGGTCTTTTTGCCACTAGAGCATATGAGAGGGCTCAGAGTAGTTTGCTCCTTTTGAATTTATAAACAGTTTAAAAGTCTCAGTTTCCCTGTGGTTATTGCTTAGACAGATACTACAGCATTTCCTAGTACAAAACAAGTCTCATTGAGTGGGATCTGGTTGAAAATCTTGACTGGTGTTTGTAACAAGAAATCAAGTATAATAGAAGAAGTCATATAGGTAATTGCCTCTTCTCTCTGTCGTCACCAAAAAACCTTTCTGTGCCTTCCATTATCCTGTCACTCCTGTTCCTTTGTGCTTTCTTTGCTGCTATTAAACATAGCTACTCTGAAAAGAAGTGAATACAACCAGAATGATGACAAAGAAGGGATGCCTAGCTTTCCCCTTGTACTGTGTGATGAAGAGCACATACAGGTCCAGATGGTGCTAACAGCAAAGATCGTTGAGCTATAGATTTCTAAATTGTCCTGCCCATTCCAACAAATGCATACCTGCTTTAATATGAGGTACACAACAAATATTTCATTCTTATAAACATAAGCAACTGGGAAAACTTGAGCAAGAGATCGATTCAGTGAGTAATCTCATGATCAATTAAATCACGTAACCTCTCACGTTGCACCATAAATAACATTTGTGTGTCATTTTAAGACAGAATGAACACCACACAAATAAGATATGATGATCCTCACCTAGCCATTTGCACACAGTTACTGGGAAAGTAAAGACCATATCTTTCTGTTGTCCCAGAACAGATTTCTTTTTAACCTAACTCACTTCTAATAAATGTATATGTATTCTAGAATGGGATAGTACAGCTTTCATTTTATTGACTAATTGTTTTTAAAAGTTTAACATAGAAATGAGCATCCCAATGCAGATATTTTGTCTATAATAGAAGATAGCATAAGGTAGAAATTTGCTGTTTCTACTTGGAAATTTAACCATAAAATTCTTCCAGTAAATCAGTTGTATTAAAGGAAGATGACACACTGCTGGTTTATTGCCAATGTCATTGATGATTAGAAAAACCTATTTTGCCTGCTTCTACTTTATTCAGTAGAACAGAGAACTATAACTCCTTCATATGTCAGTTTAGTCTATCTTTAAAAGGATGATGCTGATGCTTACCACCTTTGTTCTTTCAGATCTGTTATTGAAAACACATTTGTAAGAGTCTAAAGCATTGCTACATTCTAATGGGATACTGGCTGTTGCACAATGAAACTCCATCTATCAACTAGCTCACAGGATGAACATCTCAGAATTCTGTGTTTGGGATGCATAAAATGGAGCTTTTCCATTTAATTCACTTAAAAAAAAGGCACTAATATCAGGAACAAAGAAATTCACCCAGTGGTCCAGATTCCTGATAGTATTGGATGGTTAAGAAACAAACAAAAGTAAAAGAAGCTACAAAATACTCCTAATTGTATGGTTGAAGAGAGATTTGGACTAAAACTTTTAACAGTCTTGTTTTTACCTTATAATATATTCTTCACCAGAAAATCTAAATAAAACACAAATCTGAGTCCAAAAATCCTGGTTTAGGTTAGAAAGAATATATGCAACCCTGGAGTCCAAATACTGGGGTTTTATCTCTGATGATACATAGGTAGCCAGAACCGGAGCATTTTACTCATGGAATGACTGTACAAAACAGATGTTAGAGATGAAATTCTGAAAACCACAAATACAGGTTTTATCATTGGGCTTAGAAACTTGCAATTTAGGAAACAACAATTTCTGGAAGATGAACCAAATTTAAAAACAATTACATCAAATAATATAAAATTAAGCAATCAAAATATAACAAATCCTAAATTTTCTTACACAAAGAAAAATACTGCACTGGACGCTGTAACCACAAGTACAGTTGGAAATAGTCAGCATATTCAGGGTCTCATCTTTAGGGATTAATAAATATACCTGTATTGAGAAACTCATTAGTCAGCAATGACAGTGAACAAGAAAAATCTGGCTGTGACAGTCAACCACAGCATGAACTGAGCCAGACAGAAGATGCACAGTTTACTGTGAAAACAGGCTGTCTCTGGCAAGGTCTTTCAAGTAAAGATCTAAGGTATTGTATATAGTATGAGGTGCAGGTTAAAGCACATCTCTGAATAATTCTGTCTACCCTCATTCAAAGCAGATAAAAATATAAATGAAAGCAGCACAGAAGAAAGTCATTACTTTCAATCAAAGGAATTGAAATTCTATATTCTAAGTAAAGACAGAAAGAGCTTGGGAATTAGGTTAATTGTGGTAGTGTCTGTGTATACTCTCAGAGATCAAACATCAGTAAAGAAACTTTTAGGATATAGTGTGCAAGAAAAAAATCCAGATGCGTATTAGTTAACGCCTAAACCAGAAATCGGTAAGGTGTTGATCATCAGGGAGGAGAAGTCTAGAGCAGAATACATCTGTTGCCCAGGATCCTCTATGGAAACAGGAAAGTAAAGGGAAAAGATAACTGACCAAGTTGAAAATGGACACCAATCATTTTATGAAACAGATTACGTAATTAGATAATCTACTGTGGAAGGATTCATTGATCACCCAAGATCCTTTTCAGTCTTACACCTTAATAAAGGATGGTCCTGTGCACTAGCCAGAAAGCTGTTTTATCCTAAGCTTTCTGCATAATATTGCTCAACTCAGAACCTAAAGGAGCGTATTCTCAAAACTGCTGAACACTTACAACTATAGAAAGAGGACCAGGAGGTGCTCTGAAGTTTCTCAGACTGCATAAACAGAGGCATAAAATAGCAATTTTCTGTCTCTTCTTTAAGTCCTTATCTGTACTGGAGAAATAACAACTTATTCCTTCAGAGATATGTTTTAAAACATTAATATTTGATAGTTAGATATCACTGTGACTAATTCAAATTGAAAATGCTTTCTTTAGCGGTAATAAACCTGTGTGACCAAAACATAATTTAAAATAAATTATCGCTCATCAGGAAAGAAAACCCAAAGCAAAACAGAGTCTAGTTGGACTCTAGTTGAAGGCCTGTAGCTAGTTGTGTTCCCCAAATGTCAGTACTGAGTCCAGTCTTATTTAAAATATTCAGCAGTGACCTGGATGAAGGGACAGAGTGTAGGCTCATCAAGTTTGCTGATGATACAAAAAAAGGAGGAGTGGCTGACATACCAAAAGGCCGTGCTGCCATTCATCAGGACCTGGACAGGTTGGGCCAAGGGAAACTAAACAATAGCAAGTGTAGAGTCCTGCAGCTGAGAAGCAATAACCCCATGCACTAGTATGGGTTAAGGACTGACCTGATGGAAAGCAGCTCCACAGAGAAGCACTTCAGAGTCCTGGTAGACAACAGGTTAACCATGAGTCAGAAATGTGCCCTTGTGGCCAAGAAGGCCAATGGTATCCTGGGTGCATTAAAAAAGTGTGGCCAGCAGGTCAAGGGAGGTTTTCCTCCCCTTCTACTCTGATCTGGTGATGCCACATCTGGACTACTCTGTCCAATTCTGGGCTCCCCAGTTCAAGAAAGACAAGGAAAAACCGGAGAGTCCAGTAGAGGGCTACAAAGATTATGAGAGGACTGGAAGATCGATCAATCCTGCGAGGAAAGCTGTGTCTTTTTAGTCTGGAGAAGAGAAGACCTAAAGGGGACCTTATTAATGTTTCTAAATATCTAAAGGGCAAGTGTCAAGAAGATGGGGCCAGACTCTCTTCAGTAGTGCCAAGTGATAGGATAAGGGGCAATGAACACAAACTGGACCACAAGAAGTTCCCTCTGAACATGAGGAAAAACTCATGTGAAAACTCAGACAAATGGGAGGATAGGTGTCCTGACGTGACCTTATAAGCGGCAGTATGCCAAAACCCTCCCAGACAACATAGTAAGAACAAGCTGTGTAAATTATCTGTAACTTAAACACTCAAATCAACAGACTCAGGCATATACTCAATAGAATCACTTGCTCTAAACTCATTCTTTTCCTTTGAGCCTCCATGCAAAAGCAAACAGTTAAAATTGCTACCTAAATTTCCCCATTGAGAATTAAATTAGTAAATATTTTCTTGAGTATTCAGAGACAACTGTACCACAAAAGGAATGGTCATTTTCATGGTTGCCATCTTGTCTATGTGAACAACCAGGCCTCGGTATGCAGTTGGTGAGGCTGTGTATTATAGCCCTTTACCCAAAGAATTGCAAATATGCTTCCTAGCTTCCTTAAGCTTAGAGAAACAATAAGGTTTATTCTCAGTGGTTGTGACTGCTTCTGCTTCAGATGATGTAAGCATCCACTTGTTTTCTGTCTTCCAAGAGGGTAGGTTAAGGAAAAAAGTAGAAACAGTGATAATTAATAAAAAGGATTTATGCTGGGATGTTTCTCAGTCATATAAAGTGAGTGTGACTTTCCCTATACTGGACTCTCCTACCTATCACAAGTGAGTGGGTGTTAGGGTAATACTACTGTAACTTGGTAATACTCAATGTGCTTGTATTCTGAAACAGCCTGAGTGGTTAGAGTAGGCATTCAATAACTGCTCTGGAGGAAGGAAGAATAAGCTCTGTATTTTTGTTACCTACTGTTGTCTGTTCTCCCTCTTCAGCTTTAAAATTCTAAACTACTGTATTCAGATACCTACATTTAAATTACAATTTTACATGTATTTAAACAGCTACATAGAATTAGTCATACATTATTTTATTTACTATTACTTTGAATCTGATTGAAATATTCCTAATAATATAACTTTGTACTTCTGAAAGAACACCATGACTATAAAAAGTATCATAAAAAGTATCTAGATTCTTTTAGTGCCTAACATGAGGGGGAATGGAAGGTCCCCAGCACTTTGTCCAGTTGAGAAGGAACCAAGTCTGGCCTCCCTACAGCTTGAAGCTGAGAACACAAGACCTTTCTAGAAGCTCTTTAATCTGACAACTGAAATAAGTCTCCCATGTTGTTTCCTGCAAAAGCGGACAGTTTTCACTTTTACAGCATCACTTAAAACCAAAACAAACCAAACAAAAAAACCCAACCAAACACTGAAAAAAACTAAACACCCCCCCCACACCCACACACACAAAAAAACCAAAAAACAAACTGAAGATGTAGAAATAAATTCTTAACTTCAAAATTTCCACTGAAAATTGAAATATTCTGCCCAGTGTTTTTTGTTTTGGTTTGGTTTTAATTTGGTAAACAGATAGTATGTAACATAATTACACTAGTAGAATATTAGAAAATAAAGGATGTAATATATACAATTCTGTAAAAAAGTCTGAACCATGGAGATAAGTACAGACTAAAAGATGCATTCTAGAGTAGTATGCACAGTCATGTGCAAACCTGGAAAAAATAAAGATGTGATTGGCTAAAGGAACATTTTTTTCCTTGATAATGAAAGCAACTAAATAACTAGAAGAGTAATTGAACAGAAAGGCTAGAAAGATTAAAATTGTTTCATTAGGTCAAATCAGGTTTTACAAAAATGTTTACAAACATTTCACTCCTTTAATGGAAAAGTTTTTGTCAAAGAGCATTCCCTACCTCTGGCAAACTGCACGTAAGCAGCAGTTAAAGAAGTTAAATGGTGAATAACAAACTTTGTGCCTCAGTACTACAGCCAACTGGCCACAGATGCACCACAGCACCTCTGTGATGCTTTCCAGTTTACCGTACAAGTTCCTCAAGCTCTTCCCATTAGTTTGGTATCAGTTGCAGAATAAAGCTCACAGCCATTTACACTGTGCACATGTATAGAAAGTGAAATTCATACTCATAAAAAGGATTATTAAAAAGCTATTTGTTGACCTTATAGAAAGCCTACGTTATAGAGTATCTTGCAGACCAGATATTGTAATTCATATTAATAATGTTTCTGTATCCCTGGCTGAAAGAAATATTCTGACATATCACTATTTTGATAAATTAGGGGTGGACAATCTTAAAATTATTTCCATGACAAATACGAGTTTTCAAGCTTTTAAATTTTGCTTTTTTAACCTTTTGAAAGAGAAGGTCTGATATTTTTCCCAGCTTTTTACTCCTTAGTTTTTCATTAGAACTCTATTCTTTTATCTCTATTTTCTTTTTTGTGTTCTACCACTGTAACTTCCCAGGGTGCTTCATCTATGACTCCAGAAGAAAGGTGGTCCATGCTCTCATTTTACAGAGGAAAATAGGATCACAGGTCTCAGATAACACAGGAAGCCAGTGATAGAGCTAGAAATAGGATCCAGATTTCCTGAGCCACAGACTGCTTCATACTACTTCATATGGACTCTTTAAATACAATAGGAAAAATGTTTACAAGAAAAATGACAAGGAAAATAATTTGAGAGCCTAACACTCAAAGGAAAGGAAAAAATCATGCAGTAAGAGTTAAACAAGTAAAGCAGAAATAGCCTTCAGATAAAGCTGACAGCAAGTTAGACACAAGCAGGCAAGAATACATGAGACAGATTGTCTCTGAATTCATACTGAAACCAATCTCAATAAGAAGGCCCTTGTCTTTTGATATTATGAATCTTTTGCAACAGCAGATAGAAAAATGAGGAGTCTGAGAATAGCAAAGATCATGAACATTTGTTTTAATAGAAGGAATTCAGCAAAACACAGCTGAAATTATTACTAATCTGAAATCTAGATGAGGAAATACTAAAACAACTAAGAACATTTACATTAAATGAGTAATTGAAAGCAAGCATAATGACTATTTATAAAAAATTATTATAAACATGCTATGAAAGAGGAAAGATCAGTGTTGTACAAAGGATAATGTGTCTATGGGTAAAAAGATTCAATAAAATAAAGAATATTTAAGTATTCCTGTCAGAAACAAATTTCTAATATTCAGATCACTTAGTGTATGTCTCCCAAAGGAAGGAGTACCGTTTCACTGTATATTTTTTAAAACAGTCCTTCAAAATAACCTACTATATATACTCTATTTTTGCTACCCCCTTAGGGTAATGAATGCTACAGTAGCATTTATACCTTCTTGCAGAATATATCCTCAGATATAGCAATGACATTTTTTTCTCTTCACTGAGTAAGGGTATTAAATTACTTACAGATCTAAAGTGCACAATCAATTTATAGTGAAAGACAGCAAAATAATAGTGAATGGAAAATAAAAACAACCCTGTCACATTAGGATTTTCTACCTTAGACACAGCTCTTAGTACAGCTGTTTCTAAATGCTAAAGTGCCATTGGGGATATAGCAGGATTTCCTTGTGATACCATCACTAGCTTTTGACAATGGAGAATTGCAAGTATAACAGATCTTTCTGAGCAGCGACCCTATGGCTTCTAGCTTCACTAAGATGACTCAGACTGTTGCCAGGTGGGCTTCTAACACATAAGCAGTGCGCACGGAAGTTAAATGCTTGGCTCTGTATTTCTGATTCTAATCTGTAAATAAATGGTACAGTTCCTCGAAAAGAAACAACAAATACAAGACAGATGATATTATCTTTAGTGTATATTTCAGGCACTCAGATATTTAAAATAATTTATGGCTCCATTTTCTTAGTAATCATTTAATAAATATGTTCATGTGTGGTTTTCTAGCTCACTAATCTTTCATTCAACCAGCTACATGTCTTACATGTTATCCCAAGAGATAATGAAATAACTCTGCTTGAAACACTGGCTATGGCAACTTTAAGCACTGGAGATACATTTATGCTATTGAGACTCATCCGAGATGCTACAGAGGAATACTTAGTAAATAATATGCCCAACACATGCACCTGTAATGGAATCAGTGGAGCAAGATGAGGAAGATACATAGCCTCTTTCTAGGTAGTGCATTGTGTAACATCCCCTACTTAACTGCAACCTTATGCTATTCTTCCCTGCTGTTTCATTACCATTCTATGACAAATCTGTTTCTCTTTGTGAAAACAAGTTACATCACAGTTTTAAGAAGGATTCCAGTGGTTTTTGACATTACACCAAATTTTCCAGTGTGAAACCTCAGCTATATGCTTCAATTATTTCTCTACTCAGTGAATCTGGGAGTTCATAAAATAGACTCCACAAAGAAAGAAAATCTACCATTCACTTACAGCATCAAATTGCAGTGGGTCATCTTTTACAGTCTTACCCAAATCTATTTCAGATAACAGTATTAACTCAATTAAATTGAGAGATTTCAGTTTCTGTTTATTTCTTTGAATATTAAGTAGACTTTCACAGCTCTGGTTGCTGCACTTTTGTGTTCCCTGTGTGGTATGACCATTCATATCTCATGCCATTCACCTTTGGCTACCCAGGCACAGACAGCCCCAAATCAGTCTTAAGCTCTTTTGGAAACCTTTGTACTGAATTACATTCTCATCACTAAATTAAAGAAAAAATGTGCACCCTCATAGTCATGTAGTTGAAGAGTAATAGCAACTTCACCCCAGGATTATAGATTTAAATATAATGATCTATTTAAAATTTTCCCTTAATTGCTACATATTTAATTCATCTGTTGAAAGAAACAATCATTAGGATAGTTATTTTGGGTATTGCATTACTCATAAATTTTATTGTTCAAGAGTCATGAGATAGCAGATTCACTTACAGGAGGTTAATTAACTAAAATACTCCTCTTACAAAACCATTTTCCAACTCATGGGCAGCTACCCAGAATGGAAATATTTATTGTAAGATTTCATTTAATTATATAACACAGGAAAGGAAGATATGGATGGCAGTTTGCCATGGAAGACTATTATTCCATTACTTGTTTAGCTAACACACTTAAAGCAAATTACAAGCGTAACTCAAGATACATGCATAGCTTCACATTACTACCTGATGGTGTTCGGAACCCTAGATACCTATGTCATCCTAAGTACTAGGCATGGCATTCTGTTATTTCTGTTGCATCTTCCACTGAGCTCATCCTAAGCAAGACTCCAATAGTTTGATTTTTGCAGGTATTTATACAAAAATCCAATTATTAACCAACCATTTTTCCATAGTATCTTTTCTTACCTGTATCAAGAATACCTATGTCTCTGGAGCTATTACTATTACCTACTGTTATTTCCAGCTGTTTTCTGTTCTGGCTGCCACCAGAAGATAAACCCAGACAGAACAGTTAAGAGGATTAGTCATGAGATATAGAGATTTTTACCAGGAAGCCAGTGGTTTCTGCCTGTTCAATGACCTACAGAAAATAAGTTTTTCTCAGTTCTGACTCCAGAGCAAGCATTCTCACTGAAAACAAACAAGCAAACAAACAAAGAGCAAACAATGCTACCCTTCTTACTGATTTGCCTCCTTATTTGTAGGTTTCAGAGAGCACGAGTTTTAGAAATACAAAGGCACTGAACTAATTTCCCTAAGTCCCTGAAGATCTAAGATACAAGAAATTATTAGTGCAACTTTAAAGAATGTTTGCAATACACTTGCCCCCAATGTTCTTTTCCTTTACAGTATCCATAAGTACTACTTTTGTCATTCACTTTTTCAGAATGCAGACTGTAGTTTTCAAAAAGAAATCAAAAGCATTGGCATGAACACTGTGTATAAAAAGTGACTATAAACCTGGTTTATAATCCATACAATCATCTCTTTAATACTTCTGCAAATCAAAATGTAGATTTACATGGTGACTCTAAATGGTGATAAGCAGGCAGCCTCCTCCCAGACTCTCATTCAAAACAAAACTTTCTTGGAGTTTTTTTTCTTTCTTTCTTTTCTTTCAAGTTAATTACTCAAGCCAATTAAAACAAACAAACAAAACAAAACAAAACAAAACAAAAAAAAAAAAAAAAAAAGGAGACAATAGCTGTCAAGGCAATTGTTTGTATTCTGCTATGAACAAATTCAGAGCCAGCCACTGGTTATTAGAAGCTGAAAGTGCACAATACATCCCTGCTTGCACTAATGCCTACCGAAGCTGCTAGGGGTTAATGTGTTATTTTTGGCAACAAGATATTTCTCTTTCATTTGAATGAGTTTTTCTGTCAGATGTTTAATAGCAGAAAGAGACAAGAAGTCATTTTAAGGAACATTTCTAGATATAAGGTAGAGTATTCCTAGCCAATTTAAGGTAAGAATTCTTGCACTCCTGGATATACTTTCTTCCTACAGACTAACCCACATCAAAGGGAATCAAATGAAGTGGGAAATCATCAAGAATGAGCCACCCAGTTACAGGCTCTGGTCCTGAATCACTGATAGGAAACATGGAAGGGTGTCTGGAGAAAGTAAACTCTTGTTTCCCACTGCAGTTTTAAGTAATTTTTCATTTAAAACAATCAACAATGGAAAAAAAAAAAAAAAAAAAAGGATTTCTGGAGTCAAGGAGCTATATTTAACCATTTTTTTGAGCATCAGCAGAAGACAAGCATACTCTAACAATTCTAGGAGACAGAAGAGAGGTCACATTTGTGACCTGCAACCAGATGGATAAAATGAGTGGTGAAGCAACGCTGTTCCACATGACTGACCACACAAGATGCTAGCTGGAATATCTCATGACACTTCCCAAACAGATTAAACAATGTGTTTGCAATCCTTTCAAATGTGCCTGCAAAGTGATATAGTTTTAGGTGAATGCAATAAGTGCTTAAAGACTTATGTAACACTAATTATTTTCTTCAAGTGAACAGTTAGGGGGGTGAAATGGAACCAGAGAGTCACTGGACCTGTTAAAAGACAAGGATGATGCACTGACATGTTAAAATTGCTACTCACTAAACTAATGAGGAGTTCATGGTTACCTGATGCTCCTTTCCATTTTCTTCTTGTTGTTAGATCAACTAGTTATGTTTTGGGTTGGTGGTTTGTGGGTATGTTGAGTGGTATTTTTTTCATATAAACTGGATACACACTTTCTTTGTGGTGATTGTCCTTCAAACTCATCACTAAGTTGTATGTTTAATATATCACAGACCTCTCAAATTCTTACTAATTCACCCACATGCTGAAACTTGTCTCACTGCTACAATAGTCCTTAATAATGCATTTGGTATTCCTTAGTAAGAGTATTCTTTCTACTCTAAGTGACATATTAATACACAACATTTCACATTTTGATTATTTGCCCCTCATCACTTTTTATTAGTATGGTAAATGATACTATTTTAATTTATATTTATTTTTCAACTGCCTCTAACAAGTCCAAGACTCTTGAATGTATTCTTCAAGAACAGGCTTTCCATGTAGAAATCTGCTGCTGAACAAGAGCAATTTTACAAGGACCAAGAGAGGGGCAGCAGTGAAAGAGGAATTCCCAGGAAAAAATTACTGTATATAACCATTTTTCTAAAAAGTTAACTAGGGTAATAAGACATGGAAAGAGCACTCAGTGCAGAACTAGTCTCCCCCTCTTCTTGCATCTCAAAAGACAGCAGACAAATCTATGCCTTCAGTCATCACTGAACAAGTGTTCTGAATTGGGATATGAAATCCCAGTAGAAGATTGTTGTTTCTGTTCACTGGCTGGAGACACTGCTGAAAGCATCAAACAGCTTCATTTGACAGCCAGAAGCAAAACCAGCTGGTAAAACTCTACATAGCCACATTCTTCTGAAGGTGCAGGCTCTGTTGTTTCCAGATTTATGTTTTTTCTGCATTCTGTAACCTCTCAATGAAAATGAATACTGCTGATCTCTAAGAAAAGGATTACCTAAAGTAATTGTAACTATCTATTCAACACTGAAAAAATGAAATAGACAGAGGTATTTTTAGATTCTTTACCGCTTTTTCTAACTAACTGGTCTGTATGCCATTCTTTCAGAATTCTCAAATACCAACATACTTCACAACGGACTGCCAACGTGGTCTGTAAATCTGCAGTGAGCAAGGAGTATTTGTTCAATGGAAACTGAAAACAAAAACAAAGGCCTAGGGAGAACCTGAGCAGAGAGCTCCTAAGTAATGGAAAGCAAGGAGTTATTCCAAGGCCCTGAAGAGCAACTGTGAGCATACACAGCAATCTACAGGGCTCCCTTGTGACAAGGACCAAGTATGCCTCATCTTCTGGCCACACAGTTTCTGCAGTCCTTCCATTTATTTTAAGGCTGTATCTCCACTGAATGCCTGGTACCAGCCCTTAAGTACTACAGTAAGTGCAACAATAAAAAGCACACTGCACTGAAATGAAGGTTGATCAGAGTAAGACTGGTCCTCTTATTATATCTCATGGAAGAATACTTCCTTACTGTGTGGTGCCTTCCAGTTCACATCTTTCAGTAAAGTTTTGTCATTAAACTTCAGCTAACTAATCTCCTGTAGTCTAGGAAAACAATCCTGTCCACAACAGCTTTCATGACTTCTAGCTTCTTCCAATGTTGAGCTTTTCTTTCCTTGTCAACCATAGGGAAAGGCAAAACCTCTCCAATTACATCCAAGCTTTTCTGGCAGCAGATTCCTTACATTTCCTTCACAGGCTTTTTGCATACTACAATGGTTTTGTACACCTACTACACAACGAGTAGGAAATACTTACAGACTAGATAAATAGTACTACCAATGTTGTTGAAGTCTGGGAAAAAATGGGACAAAAGGGTCCTGAGTTCACAGTGACTCGGAGCCAAAATTAAAATTACCCTTTCTCTCAATATTCTCTTTCCTTCAGATTAACTAGAACTAATGGCAAAGGAGATTCCAGCAAAGGAGGTTCAAAATCTACCTTAGACTTAAGAATAACACATAAAATTTCAACTGATTTGTCATAGTAAGGAGTAAAGACTGGAGTCCACCCCAAGGAGAAATCTGAAGATCTATGTCAAGCTTCTTAGCAGTAATATTTTATACCATTTGTTGCAAAAAGCTTATGTTTGCCATAATTGCAATGTGACCTGAGACATCTAATTCTGCTGAGATAACCTTTTTCTTCTGACAGAAAACTTCTCTGGGGCTTTACAACAATGCAGGAGACTGCTTTAAAAAGAACTGGCAGCACTGAGTTAATAGTTAGACTTGATGATCTTAAAGGTCTCTTACAACCAAAAGGATTCTACAATCTAGAGTCTAATGAAATATTAGCTTTATTATCTAAGGGCAGCAAAGGAAACAAATTATTTAAATGTAAGCTACACAAATGACCTTACTGCTGCAATCAAGCAGAATGTAAAATCACCGATGGAATGTGGAGGTAAGTATCACTTTCAAGGTGGTGTCTCTTCAGAACAGATTACTGTTACTGTAAGTTTTTAATAGCTAAAAATAAATCTTAGACTATAGGCAGAATAAGACCTTGTTCCATTGTACAACATGGTTTTAATAACAGCAGAGACTGAAAATTAACTACTAGTAATCCACCCATCTTCTGCCCTACAAAGACAGATGCTCTATTTGCTATAAAAGATTCTTAATAAATTACCATTGCAGACTTAAGCAGTTTATTTTAAAAACTGTTTAATAATACTTTACTAGGGCCTAAGAAAAAGCACTACCTATTAAGCATATGATAGCACCATAAGTTAATAACTTGTTTTACAAGCCAGCAAATAATGAATTCTTCAAGTTTAATCTTTAAAAGCTGTTTCAAGAGGGTTTGTCTTGTTACTTACTGGCTGAAAAAACAAACTCTTTGTAGGGAGATATGAGAATTCTCTGGCTTAGACTTAAATACTCTAAGTACAATTGCACCTCTATCTACTTGCACATCCTCACTGGTGCTATTCTGCTAACTTTTTCACTGTAAACATTTTATCTATACATCCATAAATATTCAAAATAGCCTTTTTTTTTTTTTTATTCTGAGATTAGGTCAACTAGGGACTAAAGATATCTACAAACTGAGTCAAAATTGGACTGTAAAGAGAGTGTACGGTAATATCTGCTAGATAAAATCAAATATAGAAAAATGAAAATACATAAAATAATATAGATGAATGCTGCTGCCAAAAATATAACTGACATATGTTGTGTCTTTTCTTTTAATTTTGCCTGGTCTTAGTAGGAAGCTCCTAGAGCAAATTTATAGTACAATTCAATCCTTCTGCAGAAAGCTCATAAAGGTCTGTGACAACTCAGACACAAAGTCTATGCCCCATCAAGATTATTTTATCACTTAAAATGAAATTGAAACAATTTTGTATTAAGGAGATGCTATCCAGTTAAAAGCAATATCAACAAAATCTCAAAAACTATGCCAACTATAGGATCAAAGTTTGAAGGTGACATCCTCATACACAAAACCTTTCAAATTATAGGGCATCCACAGATCACAGAAACAACAGATAGATGCATAGCTTTCAGAACCAACCTGAATAGGCTGAAAATTGACACTCTTACATGTTTAAAGCAGGAAAAAAAAAAAGGGACAGTGATTAAAATCAAGGAAGCACATTTCAATGTGCTCACTTTATTTTTCATCACACAACAGAAAAAAAGTTGGAAATACTGGTAACACAGATGGCTTTGGCTAATAAAAAGTGATTGGCTTGCAGCTGCTTTGGTCAGATGATACTTGTTTGGCTCACTCAAGTTTTGTTACATGCAGTACGAGTTGTGTATAATACTGCCAATCTTATTCTTGCACAGAAGATAACGTAGTTGTGTGAAAATATTTTAGAAATAAGAGTAGATTTAAAAAAATTATTTTAAGACCTACCCTTTTTAAAATACAATTTACTGATACTTGAGTATATTTAACTCCTTTCAATCTGGACTGCTGTTAAGTGTCCTCTCTAGAGCAAAGAGGACCATCATACAGTATGTTTCCACATTCCTGCTTCTTCATGTTTGCTATCACTGTTTTAGTTCTTCATAACAACATATTTGACTTCATGGAATTCAGTCCCATTCCATAAAGAACTTCCTTTTAAATCTGCTTTCTGAATTAACTTCACTCCTGCAGCAAGGAGGACGTGAATTTAGCAACAGCCTACTTCAGCAAAGTATTTTTTATTCATAAAATGGTTTAGACTTTGCCTCAAAGATTTGCTTTGTAATATGTTGCACTCAGGCATAATCTGATAGCATTCATGGAAATATAAAATCTGCTTAATAAAGAGCCATCTGAGGTTTTGATTGAGATGGGTCACAACATGTGAATTTAATTTCATAAAAGGAATTGAACTGCATAACTTTCTATTATTTCTGAGGTCTTCTGTGTTCCACTTCTCTATTCTTGGAGATGTCTCTCTTTATTCTCATTGCTATTTAATATATGCCCTTACTCCATGATGTAGGAAACAATGAAGTGCAGTTGCAGACTCAAAGCCAACCTGAGTAGAAGGGGGTGTAAAATGGACACACTGCAGGAAAAGTCTATTTCAAGGACATGTAGAAGCAATGCTGTAAAATTAAGATAACACTAATATTCACCAGGAAAAGAATGCACCAAACATAGAAAAGTCCCACAGTAAAATAATATTTAATGAATTTTGTTTATAAATCTCCAGATACTTTTAGGAAAGCTCTGATAATAGCTCACTTTGGAGCTATACACAGAAATACAGCGATATCATTTGACACCTAAAGGTGGTAATATACAAGTTGCACCAAAAGCTTTCAAATACCAGCAGAGGTGGGCAAAAGGATGAGGCACAGGAGTTAATGCACATTCCTACTTCTGTCTTCTTAAAGTGTGTGCCTAAGATATATTCAAGAGAGCTCAACTGCACGAGTGAAAATTTTCAATAAAATACAACAAAAAGAGTTGAGTATCTTGAAAGAGTGATTCAGTTGCTAAATTGGAATCTTAGAGCTAAACGGTGCAAATATTTCCCTTTCAGAACATCAAAACTGGTGTGAAAAAAGCCTCAATATATGGAGGCTGTATGGAGAAAGCAGACCAACTCACTCAATGGAGCTGCCATTCTATATTCTCCTTGCCTTTGAGCAGAACTCCATTCCAATGAGATGTCTGTCTGCAAAAATGCCCCAGACAGGCCATCTGAGAGAAAAACAGAGGGTGAGAAAAAAAACACAGAGATTCCATCTGGATTATAGCTGCCTGCTTCAAAATTTAACTCTATCAATCAGGGCAGCAAAGGGTCCGTCGGGAGGAAATGAAGAGTAAAGCCACAAGGGAAAATGTCAGGAAAAATCTAATTTTGATTAAAATCTCTTCACATAAAGCAACACCAGAGGCTCAGAGCAAAACACCAAAATTGAACTCTGAAATTCCTAGCTCAATCTTTCCTTTATTCTTTTTCCACATTCTCTTTTTATACATTCTATATAAAATGGCTATATATATGCAATATATATTGCATTGTCATTTCAAAAATAATTTTTCAAGGATCCACAAGTTAAATGTCAGCTGCTTTTAAATTACTTAAAGTTCAGATTCTTCATGGACCACAGAAATCCTAGAGTTTTTACAACTTTATTCAATTATGAACAGGGATTAGGAAATTGTGTTTCTAAAAAAACCCACAATGCACAGCACTATATATCTCACCTTGAATTGCAGTTCAACGTTCAACATATACGTACTATTATTTCAAGATCAGCATATTTCTTATCCTTGTAACTTTTTTATTCATTATTCTGTAACATTTACAGAAAATGTCAGCACGTATTTACCAGTTAAAATGTTTACATTATCTTAAATGAAGATCTGAGTATGAATAGGTCAGGAACCATTAATAAAAATAATCAACTTGAAACACAGTCATTTGTTTTCAATTATGTCATTCTGAATTTCAACAGCAGAATAAAGATACAGTCAGTTAACTCTTCTGAATTCCCCAAAAGGAGACAAAGTTGTTGGAGAGAAGGATCATAGAATCGTAGAATAGTTTGTGTTGCAAGGAACCTTTAAAGGTCATCTAGTCCACCCCCTTACAGTAAGTAGCAATTTCTTCAACTAGACCACTTTGCTTAGAGTCCCATCCAACCTCATCTTGAATGTTTCCAGGGATAGGATATCTACTACCTCTCTGAGCAAACAGTTCCAGTGTTTCACCACCCTCATTGTAAACAAATATCTTTCTTATATCTAGTCTGATAGAAAACCATTACACCTCATCCTATTGCAACAGGCCTTACTAAAAATTCTGCCCCCATCTTTCTTATAGGCCTACTTTAAATACTGAAGGTCTGCAATAATGTCTCCTCAGAGCCTTTGCTTCTCCAGGCTGAACAACCCAAACTTTCTCAGGCTTTCTTCATAGGTGCTCCAGCCTTCTTATCATTTTTGTGGCCCTCCTCTGGACCTGCTCCAACAGGTTCATGTTCTTCCTGTGCTGACGACTCCAGAGCTGGACACAACACTCCAAGTGCAACCTCACCAGAGCAGACTAGTGGGGCAGAATCATCTCCTTTGACCTGCTGGCCAGGCTTCTTTTGAGGCAGTCCAGGATACAGTTGGCCTTCTGGGCTGTGAGTGCAAAATGTCCACTCGTCCAATTTTTCATTAACCAGTACCCCAAAGTTCTTCTCTGCAGGGCTGCTCTCAGTCACATCATTACCCAGCCTGTGCTGATCCCAGGGTTTACCCTAGCCCAGGTGCAGGACCAACAACTTGGCCTTATTGTACCTCATATGGGATTCACATGGGCCCACTTCTTGAGCTTGATCAAGTCCCTCTGGATGGCATCCCATTCCTCAGGAGTGTCAACTGCACACTCATGAAACACGATTACCTTCATGTATCTACATTTCCACTCATATGTCTGCCTATAATGAAAGAATATTCTGCAGCCTAATTTAGTATGTTACTCACTTCTGTGTACAGGAATACAGCAAGTACAATGAAAACATTTACAATTAAACATCTCTCTGCCTCCGACACCCCTCATCAAGTTATTAAATGCATGATATGATTCACAATGTACACTTTCCAAATAAGCATAACATTATCTTTTGGCTATATATCAGGATCACAAAATCTGTAAACTGAAGATCTCACAGACCAGAGAAGTATGTAGCCAATTTCTGTCTTTTTCTATTACTGCTTTAGAAATACTCCAGAACTCTACAAAGATAAACTCCAGCCTTGACAGAAAATTAACCTTGGACAGTTGCTCTTAGCTAGGCCTGTTCTTACTCTGGACTCATCATGACAACTGTTCTTAATAATTTCTCTTATTCCTTGTGTTCGGTTCATCATAAATGGATCTACTGCTATACAGTATGTTAGTTAATACTTAAGAAATAAACTCAGTACACTGTTACCCTAGACCATGGAATTTAATGTTTTAACTAATATGGCTCAGCTTATAAGAAAGGACACACAAGTGTTTTCCTCTCTGCAAATACATTTGAAAATGTAAAAGAATAAATCCAGACAACACCCACTATTGATATAACTGGAATTAGTTTTTATAATAGGTCACAAATGTTACAAAAAAGTATTAAACAGAAATTTCAGATTTAAAAAATTGAACAAAATGAAAAGTGACAAGGACATTAAGATCTTAATGTGCAAATAATATAATGCTGGTTTGGCTGATGAAGCAAACAGTATTTTAGGATGTTTAAAATCCACTTGTCATATAAAAGTAAATACTAAATAAAAAAAAGAAATCTAACATAATTAAAGTATTTAAGTTTGTGTGCATCTGGAAGCAAACTTGGAGATTTAAGTTTAGCTTAACATTACTGCTAAATTAACTTGGTTCAAGCAAATAAACAACCAACAAAATAATTCGTTAACATTTGCAAGTTGTCTGTTTTCTTCACTCTACCATACAAAAAAAAGTGTCTGTATGATTTAAACATTAATTTGTCTTAAATGACAGTAACTTGCATGTATGTCCTTGAAGTGTTTTATCACCATCAAGGACAAGTCACAGATTCTGTAACGGTTGGTGAAACACTGGAATGCTGAGAAGTGGCAGTAAATGCACCATTCATTCTCTGTGGGAAATTAGAAAGTTTAGAGATATACACAGTAGCCATTTCCCATTGTAGCCTGGCTCTACCTGCACTGTATCATTAATCTAAAAATTCAGCATTCGATTCCAATTACTGGGGACATTCAGGATAAAAGATTAATTCAGGTCTTTAAAAGCATCTTTGGTAGTTACAGGCAACATGGAAAGCCCACATTCGAAGAGTCACAGACTGCCATATCTGGTGATTCTGACTTCAACACATTAAGATACTGTGTTAATTTCCTTGAAAACACTTGGATATCTCATTCATTTATTGTGTAATTTGTGAAATCATCAAAATATGAATTCAAATATAGTGATTTTTCTACTTCTGTTTTTTGGAGGATAAGATAGCAGTCCTAATAGTAGGAAACATCTAAATACAATGTTAAACAACTATCTTAAATACCTGATTGCATGTTTGCAAAATAATTCTAGCATGTCAGAATTTAACTTAACAGAAATTATGGAAAGTATAGTTGTCAAATTAAATACAGATCTTTCCTGATCCTTCTGATTCCACTGAGACTAAGACTTCCAAATATAAGTCTGAAGTGGAAGATATGCCGTTGGGCATTCATTTCACAGGACCAGAGCAGAGCTGGTCTGAACAAACCCCTGAAAAACACTATGATTATCAAGTCCTCAGCATCAACCATTTCATTCCACAGACATCCTACTTCACAACAGTAATTGCTTATGAAGACATAGATGGAAACTCAACTTGTATGTATGTCTCCTATAAGAGACAGCACAAAAACTTTCCAAGCTACCCAACTACTTGACTGGTTCCTGAAGACAGAACAAGAGTTCTGGTGCAGGACAGCATCAAATATCTTAAATTCACCAGAATATGTATCACAGAATCACAGAATCTTTGGAGTTGGAAAGGACCTCTAGAGATCATCTAGTCCAACTTCCCTGCTAAACCAGGACTGCCTAAAGCACATTACACAGGGTTGCATCCAGGTGGGTTTTGAAAGTCTCCAGAAGGGACTCTACAACCTCCCTTGGCAGTCCGTTCCAGTGCTTTATCACCCTCACATTTTGGAAGTTTTTCCTCATATTTAGATGCAACCTCCTGTGTTCCAGCTTGTGCCCATTGCCCCTTGTCCTATACTACCCTTTTCTGACAGAAAAAATATAAGCTAACAACTGCCTCTATACTAAGGCCAGATTAGTTAGGAGATACTGGATACTTAAGCATCCAGTTAATAAGGATCTTTCTCTCATTGCTCTGTCAATTTGATTTGAAAAGGAAAGTTGGTCACCAGAAATAATATATAATTGCTGTTGTTAGACATTCACCATGAAAACGGCAATACTTCTTAACATAGCATGAGGGTAGGTCCAGCAAAAGTAGTTATAAGCTGGATGGAGAAATTGTATGGCTACTCCTTTGTCATGCCTCTGTGCATCATTCTGGGGTGCTAATGAGAGAGGGGACAGCAGATTTCAGCTCTTCTATTACTCATCTATCCTATTAGCATTGAATGTGCCCCTGGAGGAAATTTCTGGAGATACAGGCTCATGGTATCATTTTAGGAAAACAGAGATCAGAGATGTGGTTTTGGAAACTGTCAAAAATATTTATACTATTGCATAGCACATTAAGGCATCACTGACATACATTATTTGCTCTTTTAAAAGTATTATTTCCATTTCCCATATACTGTTTTAAAACTTGTAGATCATAAATTCAGCACTTTCAAAATAGATAAGTGAAAAGGTAAATGAGCAGTGATCTAAACAGAGGAGAAGAGAAAAATCTGTATTAGGACATGCGTCTTTCTTTGGCGTTTAGAATAGCATTCATCTGTGACTGCAAATTCATTTGAATTCCTAAGTAGCTGACCTTCCTTTGTTTTGCAAACTGACTAAATTGATTTTACATACACTACCTTCTTTAATGAATTAGTCAATCATTTTTCTCCAAGCAGTGAAGCTCTAGCTATCATGTCATTTCTTCTTTGCCAAAGTCCTTTCAAAAAAGGTAGAATCAAAGAGAAAACAGTATGCTTCACAGCACGTCTTTCCATTTACAGATATCCCTAAGGCAATGACTCTGTATGTAAATATGGCACTGATTACACACCTCCCAGTCGTTCACACACAAGTTTGGAAAAGGCATTACAGTGTATGTTAGAGGGAAATAAAGCCAATTAAGATACGGGTTCTCGAACAAATGTTCTAACTACATCCTTTTTTGGTTGTAGAATAAATATGTTCAGATATGGCAAGAATTATTCTAAAGCCATTGCTACATGGAGAGATAGAGCTTGAAAAAAAAATAAAATAGTGAAACAGGATTAAATTGTCAAGAATGAAGATAGTTTCCAAAACAACCTTCCTTACATTAAATATTCTACATTAAAAAAGGATTTTTCTCTCTACTACTCGTATAAAAATTGTGCAATGTGCAGATGTTTGCTTTGTCAAGCAATGGCTGCTGTAAGAATTCTCAGGCTTTCTGTTTAGAGGATGACAGATGAAACCCTGCAGCTGGTGCCTAGTCATGCACCAACGAAGTAGCAAAGCAGAGGACTACTTTGAGACTCAGAGACTCACAAATGTTCTGATCAGTTCACTGGATCTAATTTAGACATGGTCAAAGGAGTCATTTGGGGAATGTTATTAAGGCCAAATTGCACCTTGCACATTTGTGCAACCAAGCACTATAGTAAGTGTCATCCAAAATGGAGGGAGGAAATGAAGGCAGAGAAAGAGAAGCAGAGAAAGAGAAGCAGAGGACATCTACACACCTTTGAACAGTTACAGCTCAGAGGCACAATCATATCTGAGCACAAGAAAAATTAAAGTAGTTCTAAATGTAATTAAAAATTAAATATTCCCCCACATCCCAAATCTGTCTGTGGCATACTGCAGACTACTGGGTATTGTTTAGTGCCTGTACCAGCTCAGGCATAAAGAGCTGCATCTGACAACAGAATACTGATCTCTCAGCAGACATTACAGAATGACGATATAGCTCCTTTAAGAATAATCTGTTTACCTTGAAAGCATGTCCAATGACACCATACTACACACAGCCATACTTCCACAGGGTATGCCATATGTCTACCGGAGTAACCTGCAGCACAATCACTTCCATTTGGTCTCTTAAAAATTTCACCTATTAAGCTGCACTGCTTTTGCACAGCTGTTCAGCTGCTGTCTCATGATAAGAAATATTCTCTGAACATACTAGTGCTGCATTGGTACATTACAAAAAACTGGCTCCTCCTATCTATAGATACAACAGTGTAGTGCTAAGCTCATTTCATATAAATTATATCATTTGTCATCTGTAATGTCTCTGCTGTTTTGCACTGAATATAGTCTAAACATGAATTTACCAGCAGGGATAGGTGCTTCTTTCATTAAGTCCAGTAGATAGCACGTGCTTATTTGAGAACTGTTTGAAACACCATAGGTGCTCAATACGCCTTTTTTCCTGCCTCTCTAGACTATGGCTAAAACCCACATTTAGTCATCTACTTGATGCTTTAGACAGACTGTGGCTCAATTGCTTTAATATAAAATAAACAGTATTATCACCTGCAGGTTCACAGTAGCTGCAATATAACTCATTCTCTTTAACATGGCATATAATACACATGCATGCTCCAGCACTGTAGCTTCTATAATGCCACTCCCAAATCTTAGCAACTCCAAAAAAATTCTTCTTAAACAGTGCTCTTTGTTTCACATATCCTACTCTCCCTTGTTGTTTTGCTTGTAATCTACTACCAGATCTTATATCAATTTCTTGTAGATGTTTCTGTCAAAAAGTTTTTGTATTTTTTCTTCACTTTTGGGGAACAAACAAACCCAAAACAAACAACACACACACAAAATTATAACTAAAAAACAAACAAACAAACAAACAAAACAACACCCAAAACAAACAAACAAACCAACCAACCAACCATATAATGTTTGCAAATATATTTCCTGCAGATAGTAGGAAAGGTTATTTTTTTCCATGTGAAAAATAACCAAATGGTATTATAACTTTTTCTAATACCATAAAAAAGAAAAATAAGCTAAGAAATCAGAATGCAAAAACAGTCACCCTGAAGAGAAAGGACCCTGTGCATACATGTTCATATTTCTTCTTTTGTTCTGCATTACAAATAGTAATAAAAAGAACTGAAAAGAGCTGCATGTATAAGAAAGATGATGCCATACATTTATTATCATTAAAACAGACAAACAGCAAACTACATGTCTATTATGGAGAAAATGTAAGCATATTAAATGTTGGGGGGTTTTCCATGTTAAATGGCTCATAAGATAAATTCATATCAAAAACATGTAAGTACAGGCATTTATAACTAGTATAATTTCTAGTTATCACCATCTCTCTTCATTCCATATGCATGAAGATATTAATAAATAATTGGTCTAATTAAAAGCATGGAAAGATATATCAGTGATTTTTTTAAAGGAGCTTGCAGAACTGAAATTGCATTCATTTAGAATAGAGTAATAATTTCTCCAGGATAACTTTATATCAGACCTTGTCAGTCTAACTGCGCTGTGGCTTGTGTGACATTAAGCAAAGAATGGTCTTCCAAAAATGTTTGCTTTTATACTATTATTTATTAAAACTGCAGCTACTTGCTCCATATGAAGGTTTCACAGGTATAAATTGCATAAATTATTTAGATCTAGCATGCCACATAAATTTTAATACCAGGACACTTTAGAACTAAGATTTATTAATATGGAGAGAGGAGTTAATTTCTTGTTTAAAGAATATACAAATGAACTTCACTGAACTGTAGTTCAGCATTCAGTTTTATACTATAAAACTAAAATACCTTTATGAAGCACGGCAGGGAACACTTCAGCTCGCTTTAGGTATATTGCACTCCAGTAAGATTAACAGGATTTTTTTTTTTAATTTCAAGAAAAGCTAGATAACTGAATGCTTTTCTGTAGAAGTTAGGAAAATGTCCTCAGCAGACTTGGAGAATTTTGCTTCCTCATCAGTTGTGCTACTCTTTTTCAAGAAAAAGCCAAAAAAAAGGAGAGGGGGGCGGGGGGAGTAGCTTACTTAACTCATGAACAAGGTTAACAATCTCAGGGAGTTCAAAGACAGTGGAAAACCTGGAAAACCATGTTAATATTGCTATATAATTTGGTTTTAAAGGTAGATGAAGAAAAGCACTCCTCCCTGTTAGGAGTTTTCTATTCCAAGGGAAATTAATATGCCTAATATTAATATGCCTGTTAACATCCCTAACAGAGAGAAGATTTTCTTCAATTCTAGTAAAGATATATGGAGAAAAAATTTAACAAAGCCAGGTCTATACATTTTAGTATTAGTCTGATTATTTTTGTAGTTATTCTTGATAATAAAGATATAGACATATAAACCTTAGCGAGGATACAGTTTTCCTGTCTAAACATGCTTTATCTTACTGCAAATCAATCCTTTTCTATAAGAAAAGAAACCAGCAGGATAAGTACTCAGTTCTGCCAACACTGTGACCACAGTTGGAAGGAACACATAGGGAAAGGAAGTGCCTTTGTTCACGCTGCATTAAGTGTGCAATATCAATTTCAATGGAAGAACTGGTGTCTGAAGGCAAAGCTTTACATTGATTGTGAATATAAGATTCATCTTGCCTTTTCTAATGTAGCCAGCAGGTCTCTCCTTGTCATCTTTTATATTGTTGAGCTAGAAAAATATTTCTGAAACTTAAGAACAGGAGATGATCCGAGGCCTGTTCTTTTAACTCTGCCTGACTCCTAGTAAACTGATACAATATGCCTAATTTTTCATTTAATCAACATTTAATTGAATTCAACACTTTAGCATCAAGATTCTACTCATTACAGAACTAAAATCTGCATTAGTGACAGAGGGAGGGGAAGAACTCAGAAGGCATTATCTCATTCTTCTGATATCATTCAGCCACTATACTTAATATATGTTCTCACCAGGGAATAAATATTTAGGATACAGATGAACAAAGTACTGAAAGCACATGCTTTATTTGAGGCACATCTTGGTATCACCAACTCACATGCTTAAAAGCAAACATTTGCTACATCACATATTGAAGAGTTTCGCCTACTAGTTTTTTTTTTTGGTTGTTGTAAAGGTAAAATCCTTTACTTACTGAGCCAGGAAAGGAGGACCCAGGCTAGGCTACAAGACTGCATTCTCTTGAGAAACAAGTGGAATCAAATGATTCTTTAAATTATGATCTCATTCAATATTTCTACTTTCCAGAGTTTTTAAAAATTGAAAAATCAATGTTCTGATTGATTTTCCAATCATCTTTCATTTTCATCTGTAGGCAAATGGCATTAATATTGAATTGCCCTGTAGAAAGGCTTTGATTTATTAGTGTGCTATGTTATTGTACAATTAGAGGCTTCTTCACTCTTCCCTTAATTTCATAACCTATTATGTTCTGGACAGTGAAAAATGTTTAGATTTCCAGAGATGCAATTAATTTTTTCTTCCAAATGACAGTCATGCACATTTCATACTTGTATCATAACAATAGTGTCATTTTTTTGTACTATTTTTATATTGCTATCTAATTACATTTAAGAAGAGGGAGCAAGTTCAGAACTGAGTCTAAAAGAAACAAGATCACTAACAATGACCTCTTTTTCTGACCTTTTTTCTTCCATGTACTCCCTGGAATAAATTAGCTCTTACTGTAACAATAGGGAAATAAAAGAGGATTGTAGCTGGATGAAGCTGAAAGACACAGTGTTTAAGTCTTCCACCCCATGAGCACTAAATGCAAGTAAAGATACAGCAAAAGGGAAGTATCCATAACTACTGTCTCTCAAACAGCTTTTGTGCTGCTTCTGTCCCCAGTGTAACTTAAGCAGTCTCACAGGACTCTAAATTATGCTGAAGTGTCCTGAAAGCAATCTCAGCAGTGAGATACCTTTTTTACTGTGCCATAAAAGCAGGGTCAAGAGATAGAAGTTCAAAAGCATGAAGAAGCCTAGGGATTCTCTATGCTGAAGTGATGTCTTACTGAATGCTATTTTAAAATATTCTATTAGAAAAACTGGCACAAATTTGGAGGTTTAATAGCTCACCTGAAACTATTTATTGATAAGAAATGTGCATATCTCAGCTCTGAGCATTATACTGCAGTTCTTATATAGTACTCTTTAAACTGCACTTCATTAGCACCTCATTAGAATCGTATTAAGCTCTTCAAAAATATATAAGAAAAAAAACCCTCTTCTTTTCATTTGAAACCATACTTGCATGCCTCTGAGGAAAAGGAGAAAAGCAAAATAGAAGAAGCACTAACTCCAAGAATCCCATCTCAAGCAGTCTATGTCAGAGCAAGGTTGGTACTGAAGTAGCAGACATGTGCAGACACTGCTGATACTGTCCCAAATTAATATATGGCATTATTTTTGTGGAGTTTGTCCTCTTGTGGCAAGATAAAGTGTACCAGTCTAATGATAACATTAATGTACACACCAGTGCTATATATTCTCTTGTCCTCATTTGAGTGAGAACAGAACTAATTCTGTTCAGTGATTTTTATTTTCCAGCTCAGTTCTTCTAACTGCACTGTCTGAAGTCAGCAGTCTGTTTGCACAGGCAGTGTCTGCTGCTGGCAGTGACAACACCCCATGGTTACAGTTACTGCCAAGGATTGGTGTGCAGACCAAGGCCACTGCTGGATCTTGGGTACCACACTGGGAGGTGCAGGAAAGTGAAAGACTGCACCTGCAGGGAGAAGGGGACAGGACAGGTGACCCCAAACTGACCGAGGAGGTATTCCACCCCATAGACATCATATTCAGTATAAAGCAGAGGGATCCTGAGGGCCTCGCCCATCTCTCTGCCCTCTTGGCCCACTTTGATGGCTTTGCTTGGTTTGGCTCGGGTCCTCTTCTGGTTCCTTCCTTGGAGCATCTGAGGAGAACTCTGTTCTGCCCTTGATCCTGATCTGCATGTTCCTGAATTCGGTACAAGAATCCAGCTCCCAAAAACAGCTCCCATCTGCTGCAGGGCCCCGTCTGGGACTCCCCCGGTGCCTGCTCCACAGCATCAGTGGTGACAGTGATGCAATTACCATTGGGGGAGGTTCAATACTGCTGTTGCATATATGTGTATACCATTTTTATTATTTTTATTTTAATTTTCATTAAAGCTGTTCTAGTTTCCTTTTCTAATCGCCAAGTCTCTCTCTCTTATTCCCTCTCTCTTCCCCTTGGGGGAAGGATGGGAGTTAACAGAGGGCATCTCATATTATAGGTCTAAGGGGCCACCCTGACTTTAAACCATGACATCAGTAAGAGCAGAAAGCAAAGAAATTTTAAAAGAATGAATGAAAGATGAATATAAAAGAGAAGACAGCCTTACCAATTTTGTATTGACATCATCAATGGATTTTTCTCTCCAGGTATGTTTATACAGATTCTCATGAAGCATGCTATAACTGCAAAATTAAATCTTTGACAATAGATATATACTCTTTCAATTTACTAAGTCTTCTCAGAAGTAGAATATAGCATCACTTCTCACCATTTAATACCCTTCCTTTTTTTTTTTTTTTTACAAATAAAGGGCTCTTGGGAATCTGTGGTGCTTGAAAAGCTTTTTTGATGGATCTTTATGTACACATAGATATTATAAAACACTGCTTGAACTAAAGACTACTGATTCACGTCAGTAATTAAAAAGAAAACTACTTTTTTAAATCCAAAATATGGTGTCAAATCTTTCTTGAGTATGGCCCTTCGGATTTATACATTTACTTTCTTTTCCACTCTCACATAGCTTTTCAACAGAAAGATAAGGTTCTCAGAAGGAAATTTCTGACAAATTTTAGAAAAATGGTTAATTAGTTGAAGGAAAAATAACTGATGAGAAAGCAATTTTCTGAATGAAGGATGTGGATAAATCAGATTTTTTTTTTCAACTCCTTTGCAGCAGAAAGCTGCTCTCAGTGTTCTTGTATGATACTTGACTTTTAGGCATGTATCAAATTTTGACAGAGTAACTGTACCTGATCTTTTTGTCTAGTGAACAGGTATGCACACAAAAAAAGGTAGGAGTATTGGTAGAATCATAGAATGGTAGGGGTTGGAAGCGACCACTGGAGATCATCAAGTCCAACCCTGCCAGCACAGGAACACCTAGAACATGCCCCACAGGAACACATCCAAGGTGGGTCTTGAAAGTCTCAGAGAAGGTACAACCTGGCATTACTGCAGGTGTCAAGGGGAGAAAGTCATAGAGAATATGAATGAGATGGAAATCATGATTTGCTAATGCCATCACTTACCTACTTATTGCAAGCCCAAAATATCAACGTTATTTATTCTAGCACAAAGAATGTATTAGTGCTCAATTCATTAGAACGCCTGACTGCATCCCTATAGATTGATTGGAAGCAATGCCACAAAACAAACCCTGGTTTAAATCTATGACTTTGTTTTTTAATGGACCTGTTACATCAAGGATTAAGTCAGAAAAACTAAATGCATGGCCAATATTGTTCACCAGCATCATGGACTACTAGTTCTGTTTTTCTCAATTTCAAAACTCAGATTCTGGTATTTTCAAATGACTAATGTCTTTGCTCCTCTGAGTTTTCTGGCCACCCAAATTAAAATACCTGAAAGGGATTAGACACTGTGGGACCATGTAGCTGTCTGAGCATCAAGCTTATTTATAGAAGATCAGCTTAGGCACACTAAATGTTGAACATATCAAACAACGGAAATTAGTCCTCCTCTCACTTTCTCCTTAGGCAAAAGATCATATTAATAATTTCCCAGTTAATCTTGCTTTCCATCCTCTCCCCCTGTCTGCTGCTTTTGTATTTTTCACTCATTCCTGGTTTTGTTACTCCTTAGACCACCTATTAACAGCTGGAATAACCTCCCAGGAAATGTACAATATCCCACTCATTTTCCTCCTTCAATATCTCTTGACAAAGCATATATATTTCAAATTATTCCAGTTCTAAAGTCCACATACAGTACAGAAGGTTTCACTTTTCTTGCAGGTATATATGGTTCTCATATCAGAAGTGTCAGAAGCACTTATGAAGACATCTTGGGAATCAGGGAAAGGAGTTTAGTGTAAGGTATTACAGAAGGAACAGTTGCTCTAATAGGTAATGAATCCCCTCAGTTAAAGTAAGGGGGTCTAGATTAGACATGAGACATAGCAATGATTCTCCAAGCTAAAATAGAGAAGAGTGTTAATGCCAGACAAAAGTCATTCTCATTCCTCACATGCTGAGCACAAGGTGTTGTGGGACATTAGGCATGGGGGGGGGGGGGCAGAATAGAATGACAGAAAAAAGGAAGCAGAAATAGATGAAGTGGCAAAAGAAGAGAAAAGAGAGGAAAGAACAGAAAAACAGATAAAAGCTTAGAGATTATTTCGCACATCAAAATAATGGATCATGACAGGTAAATTCATTTGAATTTGGGGGAGTATGTGCTCTCCCAGTATCTGATATTAAGATGGTATCCTTTTAGCAATCCTGGCACTGTGCCCCATCTGCAGAACCAGAGCACCTACTGTATCCTGAGCCTGCTGAAAACCACAGCTACTATCTGTCACAAATATAGACTCCTTATCAGATTAAGTTCAAAAAACACCATTCAATTCCCTCCTTTTTTTTTCCCTTAATCATTTTCATTGCTATTAAAGCAAAATCTAGATGTGCATCTAGGAAGAGAACCATGCCCTTCTTCAACAAATGTTCCAACCATCCAGGCCCATAGAAAGTGCTGTTTCTCTTTCAAATAATAAAAAGAGCCTTTAAGATTAATGCTGTATATTAACATAAAGGTACAGTATAGAGAAGGAAAAGTAAAACTCCACTATGATGCCCTGCACTTTCTGATGGCAACAAGCCCAAAGGATCAATGGGTAAAAAAAAAAATCTACTCCCATTCAGTTTTTGACCTGTCTCTAACAAACACTAGCATAGTTTATTATTTAGCCAACCCAGGAAATAAAGGTTTTAAGAGATTAGTAACACAAAAACAGTCCCACTTCTTAAATTATTAATTATTAGCATCTTTTAAGGAGTTGTTAAGAAAAATTACTGTAATGATTTCTCTTCTACATTCAGGTCCTCTTCCTGTAACAAACACAAGTATGCTAGAAAGTAACAAACATGAACATGCCAGGAAGTAACCTTTGACTGGCAAATTCTTGAAGAACATGTCTAAACAGAGCAAACATTTTGCTTCTAAACTTTTATTTAGTCATCTGATTTTAGACTTTGCACACAATCTGCATACATAGACCAAAAATACCTTAATACTCAAAGGTACATACATACCAGCCATTTTTATGCTCTGCCCAGGTCCTGGGGGACTGTATGTATAGACACTTTGATATATAAAATAATCAATTCTATTTAAATCATCTCTAGGTTTGTTTTTGCTTTTCAAGAAGCTTTCCTGTCAGAATAAATGTTATTTTTTAGGTGTGTCTTTTTATATTTTATCATTAAATAAGAGGTAAGGTCTTATATCAGAATCTACTTACATATTCTTGGCAGTCTTTCTGTTCATCCAAAGGCCGCAGATTGGCTTTGTGGTTACTGTTGTTTTGCTTCATGTGCTGAGGCCATTGTTATGCTATTTTAGAGAATTTAAATTTTTTTTAAAGTTTGTAGTAATTTATTTATAATACACTGACATTCTCCTTTCCTAAAGTAATTTCTGTCAAATGTATTCATGTCCTCTATTTTTAACCAAGATTTGTCAGTATTTTTCATGTGTAGTTTCCCTTCCCTACACAGTTCACTGAGAGACAAAATGAAACTCTGAACTGAGTTTCCACTTTTATGAACACGTGTATCCAGTCACAAAACTTCCCCTCTGGACCATGCAGACATTAATACACCATCTACATTTTTAGTATATCACACATAAGGCTTCTAACGAGGCAGATATTTAGTGGAAAGTACTAAGGCAGCTGCATCCTCCGCAAAACACAGCCCACTCTGCACATGTTCTGATGCAGCAGCAGGTCAGGTAGCTGCACTGCCTCCTTTCCACCGCTACACTCACAGCACACCTGCATCTTGCCCTGCTCCTTGTCATGGCTTCTGCGTGTATTAACAGTGAAAGAAAGCTAATCCCTCCTTAGCTTACCTATTTACCTCATGCCCTGTTCCGTGCTAGAGGAAACCCTTCTGCAGACTCATCCGTCTCCCCAGCCCTCGTTTCTTTCGTCCTTTAACCCCAAAGAAATAAATAGTGGGAGGGAGGGAGAGTGAGAGACTGGAAAGCAAAGGACAAACACAAAAGAGCAAGCCAGGCTGTGGTACCTGCAGCTGCGGCACAACCCCTCCTCCCCGCCGGCGGGAGGCTGGAGGGGTATGGTGGGGGTGCGGAGGTCCGACGGCCACCAGCCATCGGGCACGAGGGGGTCGCGGGCGGGGCGAGCAGCCAGGGCTGCCTCGCGCTGGAAACGTGAGAGCAGCACGCGCCGCATCCTTCCTTCGGTTTAAAAGGGGTGTGTGCGCGGGGGCGTGTGCGGAGCGCAGGCTCCCAGCGCCGTCTGACCTCTCCGGTTGTACACGGACGTGAGGTGGTAAGCACCTTAGAGGTCTGCCGTGGTAGACCCTTTTATCTACCCTCGTCGGGCCGTAGACTTGGGTTAACTCTGACTCTGTAAGGGGACTGAAAATGATCAGTGTCCCGTGGTCCTGAGAGAAGGACTGAATAAAAGTCAGCAACAGAACAGTGACCAAAAATATAATAAATAAATAAATAAATAAAGGAAAGAAAAAATTTCTTTGACTAAAGCCCTTTGCCTTGCAACTTTCCGTGCTGGGTCATAAGTCTACAAGACTCAACATCTCGACAAGTCTACAACATCTCAACAGCTCAACGGTTCTGATCACCTTAAAGCTGGGATCAGTTTTTGTGGTTTCATGTTTGTGCAGCTGAGGGAAGCCAACCTCACCTGCAAGGTCCACAAAAAAAGGCCTTGTGACCTATGGCCTTTTCTCTGTGAATGAGAAAGAAAGTGAACCTATGCTTTTAGTTGTGAACTAATCTATGACTGTAGCTGGAGGCGATGGAGGGTAAAGCTGTACCTCAGACATCTGCAGATATCACATGATAGTATTCGCTTGCCTCAGAAGGTTGTTGACAGGTTATGTTCATTAATTTTCATATGAGTCACACTGTTACTAAATTGATAGAGCTACATAAGAGCCTACCAGTGAACAAAAATAAATAAGAACATCTCTTCTCCCTAACTCACCATCTGCTACAAGCTTATGATACCTTCAGATTACTTCAGGTAGTTAAGGCATATTTCTATAGACTAACCTCAGTGTTTCCATGAATTTTCCCCAGAAAGTGCAAGCAATTAAAATTCCATTAACACAGTCCTGGGGAACCATCCCCACATCCAGTATTTGATCCAGTTAACAACTTCTGTGGGGTTTTCTAATTGCATTTAAAAATAAAGAAAGAAATAACCCACATCAGTTTCAAAGCTCCATGGACTTGATAACAAAAATTACTTAGCTATGAGTGCTACTGGTAGGTATTTTCTGAGTTGGCACTTTGTGTGAATAGCACGACTATATAAAGTCAGATCAAACCCAGGACTAACTCCAACAGAGGCCAAAAGCAGGTGTTTCCAGAGCAGTAGAAGAACAAGGCAAGACAATATGCTACTTCTCAACAGTGCTTCTTCACCCTCCAGACACTTTTAGCTCTGGAACTACATTTCTGGTTGCAGTGTTAATAGATTTCTCATCCATGAACTTCACCAATCTTCCTATAAGTCCACAGAGACTTTTAGCACCAAAATAACCTCTATCTGAACACCTTGGATACCCACTGCACAAAAAGCCACCTTTTGTGTTTGGATATAGATTCCTATACATTTCTTGTCATGTCCTTAGTTTTCGTACATAAATGATACATGCTTATGTAATGTTTCCGTGCTGCTTATGACTTTACAGTTGTATTTTTCAGTCTTTTCCAATATATAGCTCTTCCATATGTTATTCTTTCTTGTTGCCCTTCTTCAGATCTCTGCTACTGTATCCTCTCTGAGATGGGGGAAAGAGGAGAATGCCTTATAGGATTAGAGATTCAAGCATACCATAGATATACACAATGTCAGATGCATATTACTAAGTGTTTGATTGTCTCTTTTGATTGATAAGAGCACTGATCAGACATTGTCTTGGAACCCTCTTATCACAATCCCTAGATCTTTTTCCTGAAAGGCAATGGTTAGCTAAGATCCCATCACTTTATATATGGAATTAGAAACTTTTGAATCAATTTGTATTTATTTCCATTGAATTTCATCTGATGTGCCTACTGAATACTTCTAGCAAATGCAAGAAAACTAAGCTAACCACAGTTCTGAAACTTACAGCTAAATTAATATACAATCTGCAGCACTAGCAGAGAAAAGGGCAATGCTGTATTCTATTACTTCTGAAGTGCTGATTTAGGTTTTACATTCCAAATGTGGTAAGACCCCATCATGGAGGTGCTTTGTCCAGGCTAACTATTCTTCATGACTCAAAAGGGATATACAGTTTCCTAACCACGCTATTTTATTTGTAGTTACAGGAAAAATGTGTCATGTATGCATTTCATGTAAAAAACTGAGACTTTGTGTATGCAACAGCAAATCCTGGACTTATACTTTGAGTCTGTGGAAATTTTTTATAAACCCACTGTCATCAGAATATAAAAATAAAAGCAAAACTTTTACAGAATATAATTTTATTTAGATACAAATAAAATACATCTGGCCTAGATTCACCAAGCTTGTCAGCTTGTCAAGCTGGAGCATATATGAGAAACATTACAAGAGCCTCAACAATTTTGTAGTGTAGTGTTTACAAAATACACTGTTGATGAGTTGACCAATACAAAACTAAATAAAACAAATTGCAAACTTCTAAAGAAATGTGAATTCCCAGATATCCATAACCTTCATTTTATTGATTAGCTTTAAATAAATTGGTTTAATCACTTTCCTGTAATATTAACCACGATTTTAAATTTATTTTATTTAAATATTTAATCAGTTGGATATAAGTAGATTTGCTGAAGATTATATGAGTTTGCATGAATCAGATAGCATTTTCATATTTTAGATTTTCTTCCTTTGCAATAAATTAATAATATATTTGGCTCAGGCCTATCTACTTTATTGTGCCTTTTTCATTGTAGTCTTTTCAGTCATGTTCCTTGTTCCCTTGAGTTTCAACATGGGCAGTCCATTTTGAGCAGCCTCCCTTTTTAGCAGAATGATTTACAGTAAATGAGACAGCAAATCTTTTAGAATTATAGTTGTTTCAAGTTAAATATTCTCTTCCTATTCTATTATCCCAGCAGTGAATTTGGACCCCCAAAAATTGCAATATTTGGGTATACAAAATGAAGGAAACACTTAGGTTTGACTAGGTGCTGAACCAAAACTAATAATTGTTATAAATTTCTCCATTCTGAAGAATTTATTGCTTATTGTGCCATTTTCCTGTGTATATAAAACCTTTGCATATATATATAAACCACAAAACAAAACAAAAAAACCCATAAAAAACCCCTACATTATTTTAAAAATTGATGTTTTTTCACTTGTTAGAAATATTACCCAGTGAAATAGAAAGTTAAGTAGTTGGAGCAAGATTGCCATTGCTTTTAATATTGCATATTAAATAAAATATGAAAGATGTCATTCAGTGTTTTCTGATTCCTATGTCTGGGCTTATCTCAGCAGAATGTAACACCGTTGGTCCTACCATACAGTACTGTTACTTGTATTCATAAATTGAATTGCTGGGTTATGTGAGTCTAGGATACTAGCCGGTAATGGAATACCATGAATAGCATGCAATTTATAATGAGCAATTGCACTAGTGCCAGTTGAATAATTATGCCTGAGGTGGTGTGAAGGTTCAAAATGAAAGCAGGATTGGGAGTTTAGTTTATTGCTGGCCTTCAGGAACAAGAAGAAAAATGATGTGACATGAACAAATAGCTTCTGATTAGCTGCCGGATTTTACAGTTCATTGCATTTTGGCCAAATCCAAAACTGGGCATAGGACTGGAACTAATAATATTAAATTTAATGTAAGGATTCAAACCAGAACAGAACAAGGAGCTTGTGTTAGTTCTCATTCCTGAAAGACCTGTAATAGCAGAATAGTGTCAGTTATCAAATGAATTAAGGTTAGTTCCAAAATAGTTAGAAAGTTCTCAATGGGCAATGTTAGGATTTGAATTTGGATCCTGAAACAGAAAAAGGCTAACGTAAAGAACAATACTAGCATCACCATATGCTAGCAGCATTAATTCATAGCTATTCTTCACTTCATCAGATGTCCTGAAGAAATGAGAGATTTTGACCTTTTTGCCGTACCTAAACCCATCTACAGTCATCCTAAGAATGGCTCAGATGAACATGACAAGCTGTATGGCTAAGTAACTTGTTGCTATTTCTGAAGCACTGCTGAGCTACCATTCAAATCAAGTTTAGACTAGACTTGGGATCAGCAGAAATACAATAAAGATTCCGTTTATTCAGATGAACAAAGAAAACAAAGATGAGGGCAGATACCCACTTCGGTAACTTTTCATGGCTATTTCTGCAGCAAATATGGGATACTAGGCTACAGCTGGATGGTAGATTAGAAGCTAGGATTAGAGTAACAGGCAGTAAAGAGCAAAATTGTTGTTTCATCCTGCAGTATTTGTGAGGTAAGATGTAGAAGTACAGGGATGTGGCTCATGTTAAAGTTCAGACTGGGTTTGTTTAGGCCTCAGTTTTCATGGATGCATATACTCATGGACCCATTGAGAGAACCGTTACTTACTTATACTACAACCTACTTGCCTTCATCACAGCACTTGGATGTTTTCGAGAATCCATCAGAAGAGCAAGCCTTTTGGTCCCTACTGTTGTGAATAGCAACTCAAACTCTATTCTGCAACTAAGTCTATATACTGGTCCAGTCTGCAACTAAGCATAAGAATTGTTGACCACTTTTTGCTAATCCTCCTCCAATTTACTGGATTTTTGCATGACATGGCAATCAACTTAAAACCTCATTCACTCATAATTCCATCTGAAACGGAGCTTTTAACACAAGATCCATCTGTAAACATAGTCCTCAGATTTGGTTCGTACCTTACTGTGCTATTGGTAGGGAACTTACCCATTCTGGCCATCTAGGTCTTGATGGAGCCTGGAACAAAATGCAAATCTTAGTACAAAGTTCAGGCAAAACCTTTCCCTTAACCAAAATCCAGCAATTAGTAGGTGTCACAGGGTACTGGCACATTGTTGGCAACAGCCGACAATCTAGGTCAGCAAGCTTTGAAGAAACCTGAAATATTTTTTATCAGTTGTATTAAGCACATCCTTGACAAGGAGCACAGACACCTGTCTGATCAATGACTACCCACTAGTTTCTCAGTACCATACTTTTGCCATGGAGGATCTGGTAGTTTCTCCAGTCCAACCTTTACTCCATCTTTTTCCATCGTGGCCCATCTTATACATAGTGTTGCCTCGGAATAGAAGGCTTTTGCCCATGCAGTTACAGCACCATTTCTCATTGTTTTCCTATGTGTCTTACAGGTTTTAATGGCTAGCCTTAAACTCATCCTCAGAATTAATCAAGAAGCAATCGTCTTCAGCATCTTTATGCATTGCTGTATTGAGCCATAATCATAAATCCTTCTGTGCTTGCTGTTCTAAACCCCAACCCTTAGCCTTGGACACCATATACCTGTCCCATGTAGACACAGAAATCCTACTGCTGGAGAACCACCATCCTTTCAAACAACACTTAACCTTTAATAACTTGTTCAACGTATTGTATAAGAAGCATGTGCTCATTAGGTTATTGTACAGACAAAATTCAGGCTAGAACAACATGCTGTCATCAGACTACAAAGTGCTGTTATCAGAGTTAAGTGCTGTCATCCTGAATATTACAGCATCTAGCTAGGATATATTTATGCTGTGTGCAGGGCTGTTCAAGGCAGTATTGTGTAGCAATACTAGATTTGGGTGATCTCATATTTGCAGTCTGAGAGCCCACAACTTCAGGCCATGAAAAAGTTATTTCTCATTATTTGGGTACCTAAATCTAAAGTAATGACAGTGCCTCCAAGTACAGGACTGTGCAGCCATGATCTTACTTCCAGAATTAATTACTGTCAGATCATTTGTGCAGAAATGAACACAGCAGCAAAACAAGACAATGGTAACACTGCAATTTATATAGCTTAGAAGAAGGAGCTAAATTCTTTTCTGGCTGTCTGGCAGTTCTTATCCAAAGCACACCAGCTATCAAGCTATCTGCAGTGGAGAACACCAAGATCCACTAGTGAAACTTGTCTGTTTTTTAAAACCAGTTGAAGAACCACTTGGAAAACACAATGTATATGACTTTGAAAATGAGCATTTAGGATTAGGATTGAGCAAAGGAAGGAGACCTGAGCTCCAGTCCCTTCTCTAAAGATTGTTCATGCATTTTATACTACAGATTTTTCATATATAAGGTGTTGGGACAAACACCAGGTCTCATATCTTCCCCTCATCCAGAGAAGTGTGAGGTTAGAAGGACTTACACAAATTACTTCCCCCTATGCTTTAGAGAAGCCAGTGCACATCATTCTTTACTAACAGCATTGATATTGCTAGTTCTCCAAAATATTGGTAGATTTTCAACAAAATGAACCAGGCAGAATTGGTCAAACAGGCTAGGTAGCTCTCATAACAGTCCCCAAAAGAGTATGTAATGTATCTTTGTGCTAGATATAATAAATGCAGAATATAGTGAAACTGAGTGATGTTTCATGGACAGAATCCAGTTCGCAACTAGGTTTTTCATTACATACGAACATTAATTTGTGTAAGTTATCCTGGAAAATTCTAGTAAGAGTGGGGACAGGTATAGTTTGGGATCCAAAGTGAATTGTAAGCCTCACTGAGACCAGTGGATGCCGTGAGCACTTTCTGGCTCAGCTGGAGCAATCCAATACTACGGTAGTGAGAACAACAAATAGGAGCTACAGCCCAAATACACTGGGCTGCATAACCAGTGCAGAGAACTACTTGTGTCACTAGTGGGTGTAGTGATTACCATTGTAAGAGTTCTGGGTGACTCGCTGCAGCCTGTGCAGCTTGAAGGAGAAAGGCAGCAGCAGCAATTAGTGCAAACATGACCAATTGAGAGCATAGGCACAAGTTGTAGACATAAGGGTAAAAGATAGTATGGACTTTGAAATAAAGCTGTGCAACTTGTCATCAGTAGCAGCTCTGAAACCTGTGGTCTAGATGCTAAAAACCATTATACTCAGGCTTAGGTTTATGCACGTGAGTCACAATTAAATTTTGTTTGAGTAGTTCCTGTACTATTTAAGAGACCAGTGTGTAAAAAAGACATTTATTTTCTCACTTGTTTCTTCCCCCGCAAAGAAAAGGAAAATACATAAGGCAGATTAGAATTTAACAGGATTTTCAGTCTTAGCAATGAATTAGCTGAAATAATTATGGCAAGTTCCATGTTGCTTAATGCAAACATTCTAAAGCAGAAGATATTGTGCTCCTGAAGCCAGGTTAAAAATAACTAATATAAGCTTTGAGTGAACAGAAATGCATTTCTCTCAGTAATGGTTTTCCAGAAGATTAATAGAGAGAATTTGATTTTACAAGGACATGTATTTTTCTTCTGTTCATTTATGAGAGCAAGCAGTTGAAGTAAATCTACTGAAATGAGATGCAATATTTGCTTAGAACTTTGCCTTGTTTGATAGGAGTCTTGATATAATGATCATAAAGAGTTTTCAATCAAAGGAATGTGACGATACATTTTAACTGGGTACACTGCAATAGGAATAACATTGTGAAATAAAGAGATCATGGTTTTCTTATCGGTAAGTGATGTTATGTGAGTAGTGAATATAAAAATGGTTTATCAGCACCAGACGGTAAAAATCTGTCCCTTATATCTTAATGTCTTGCAATGGAACAAGAAACTTATTAGATCTGTTTATACTATTCTTCCATTAGCAGAATGAGTGACTTCAGTTTGATTTCTTTTATTCCAGAACTGAAAGGATGAAGAATCAGTCTGTCTAGCTTTTAGAATATTGTATTTGACAAAAACAGTGCTTAGATGTGCATACTAGAAGAGGGTAATAGAAGTCACACTGTTTATGAATCTAGAAGATCATCTTCAAAAATTGTGCTCAGTCAAAACATTTTCAATCAAAGTGATAACAAAGTTGTCACAACTAATCATATAAGGAATAAAAACACTTTAGAGGGCAACACAAAATTATATCCTAAGCAACCAGGACTCTTCTGGTTAATTTGCATATGAGACTTAACAAAAATCCTGATCCTACTGAAGATTCCCAGTCCTTTTCCACTATTAAGCTGAAAGAAAAAATAATGGATATTCTATTAGGCATATGGAATTCTGTAAAACTCATGCCTTTGATACAAAGCAACATCCACTGAGATTATCATGAAAAAACCCCAGTTCTTCCCAGTTGTTGACTTATATGGAGAGGAATATGGATCTAGAAGATAGAGAGTAAAACTGGGACATTGCAGACCAGAATGATCTTCCAAGCTGTCATACAAGTCTGTATGACTTTGGACAGCTCACTACATGGTTTTCATTCCCTTATGAACATTTTACCTGTTGATGTAGCTAGATTGCAGTCCCTGAGAGGCAAAGGCTTTTATTATGTGTTTGTACAGCACACAGCATAACAATGCCAGGGCTTAAATTAAAGTCTCCAGGTACGATAAATAAATATGCACATGTTCAGTAAAAATAAGATAAACAACAAGATTGTACATGACAGTATAATAAAACAAAGAAAATGCACTGCTTGTATTTGACACTATCTGGGTGTCAAATGCAATGCTGAGCAGAGGTACATAGCATAGTTTTGATTCTTGCTGTTGACACCAAAATTAAGCTAGAGGGCAAATTTAGGAGTTTTGTAAGACAAGTTCTGCCTTGCAAACCATAATTGAGTCTGTTGTAGCAATTACTCTTAAATGGAGAGTCACAATTTTCCCTTTGATAATTATGTTACAAGATTTGAAAGAGATTTGAATAACAATGTACTTAATTGTCCTTTCACACAAGTGAAAGTTCCTAGTACAGCTGATAAGAATTATTTGAGCAGAAGCTGAAAACTCAGGCCATGTGAGATATGTCAGTTCCAGCAGTCAGTTATTAGCTTCTATTCCTCCTCTTAGGCTAGCCTGGTTTATTACAGTGTCCTCTAAAAAAACAATGGGGAGATCACTCCTCACACCCATAAGAAGAATAAGCTTTTTTGAAGACAGCTTCATTGCATCAGAGGAGTAAACCCCTCAGTCCAGTTTTTCATCATTGTTAGTTGATCTCTTAGATTTCCTGGGCTCTAGTTAGCAATCACTTGGAGATAAGAATCTGGCCTGGGTTTTTCCCCTTGGTGGAAAGTCTATGCAATGAACAACAGATCTGAAGAGTTTGTCCTAAACTGTGTTGCTGAAAAGAAATAAATGCATCATGCTGCAATGAATGAATTTTCCTGAGTACTTGCTCATTTATAATGAGACATCATACCTCAGAAGATGTAACATAGAAATGAATAATTGAAGACAGGTTATTACTTCAGAGTGAGAAAAGTCTCCTAGCCCACAAGAATTCCCAGGAAGTGTTACTCACCAGTGCTCAGGGTTCTGAATGCTTGCTGAGACTCTCATAAGTCAAAGATAGTATTCAAGTGTGGGTGTAGACCTTTAACTGAAGCAGACTACCTTGAAACTTCTCCCAGATGGATTTCTACAAGCTTCATCGTCACCTCTCTTTTGCTCAGATTTGCAATAAGGTGACTATCCTATAAAAAAAAGACTTTTCTCAAGCACAGAGCCACCCCAATTTTGTCAGTGTGTATATATGTGGTTTAAAACAACAAGCATAGTAGGAAAACATTTGCTTATTGGTGATGTGCAAGATCCCATTGCCCATTTCATTTGCTGGAAGCACATATATGTTTCAAGAATTCATTTGAGATTTCATAATGAAAACATCTCTTAGTAAAGAAGCAATTTCTCATTATTATTCTTCAAATGTGTCCATCCAGGAAAGTTTCAAATCATTTATGGGCACCAAATATTTTAGTTATTGCTATTACTACACATATCCAAATCACTTATACTTAAATATAAGTATCTTTTAAATGATAATGAAATACTTTAAAATTCCATCAATAAGTAGTCCAAAAAAAATAGTCAAAAGTACGTACTAAAGTTAGAGGGTTTTCCCATATCAATCTATCATCAGTCTTGGCCAAAAGACTAGAATGGCTGGAAAGAACTCTATTAGTGAGGAATTAAATATGACATCATAATTATAGAAAAGCAGAATGTCTACAAAAAATGGACATTTTCATTAACTTCGTTGCTTAATAGCATTACAACTCGGGGTCCAAATAAATCCCCCTAATAAAAAAAAAAAGGAAATGTTTAATAAATTACTTTGTGACATTTTTTTCAAAAATATATTTGACAGAATTTTAGATACAAGTATAAAATCTTCACATTTAAGGCAGGACACAGGAGTTACATCTATAATTAATTTCTCCAGGTTTTCATTCCTCACTCTGAAGTATAAACTCTGAACCTAAAAGAAGATATAAAGTCACTAATAATATTTACAGGTGATATTGGAGGACTAGAAAGTAATTAAAAGGACAAATTACTGACAAAAGTCAAACCAGGTTACTAGGTAAAATGTCCATAAGTGGTGAAAAAATAAGCAACAAAATAAACATCCCATATTCACCAAGACAATATGGAGTGTTATATTTACCATAGAATCACAGAATGTCTTTGGTTGGAAGAGACGTTTAAGATCATCTAGTTCAACCTTTGACCCAGCACTGCAAGCTCACCACTAAACCATGTCCCTACGCACCAGGTCTGCATGCCATTTAAATGCCTCCAGGGATGGACACCCCACCACTGCCCTTGGAAGACCATGCCAATGTTTGATAACCCTTTGATATCCAGCCTAAACCTCCCCCGGCACAACTTGCATCCATTCCCTCTGGTCCTGTCACATGTCACCAGGGAGAAGAGGCTGTCCCCCTCCTTACTCCAACCTCCTTTCAGGTAGTTGTGGAGAACAATAAGGTCTCCCCTCAGCCTCCTCCAGACTAAACAACCCCAGCTCCCTCAGCAGCTCCTCATAGGACTCGTGCTCTAGGCCCTTCACGAGCCTCATTGCCCTTTTCTGGACACACTCCAGCACTTCTAGATCCTTCTTATAGTGAGGGGCCCAGAACTGAACACAATATTCAAGGTGTGGCCTTACCAATGCCAAGTACAGTGGGATGATCACCTCTCTATTCCTGCTGGCCACAGTGTTTCTAACCTGTCTAGGTCCCACTGTAAAGCTTCCCTACACTCTAGCAGATAGACACACCCACCTAGGTTGGTGTCATCTACAAATTTATTGAGGGTACACTCAATTATGGGACTATATGCTATGTCTTAGAAAGACTATGTCCTGCACTGTATGGTCAAACCAATATGAGCACGCCCTTTATGAAGCTTTGGCCAAGAACAATAAGGAAATGATCCCTGAACTCAAGATTGCACAGTTTTAAACATTACTGCTTTCTGTTTCCATGCTAATGCCACCAGAGTCATGTGTCCAGTTCTAATGGCTAAGCCTCAAGAATAGTAGGAAACAAATTGCAGAAGATTTAGACAAAATAAATCACAAGGAGAAGTAAGATATAGAAAATGTTCCTCACAATGGAGGACTTTCAACTGCTTTCAAGAAACAGACTAACTTATTTAAAATGAGCATAAATCTCTCTGCATTACATGGTGGTGAAAATGTCTTTGTATCTTTGAGATAACAATATCTTCAATCCAGAAAAGTCTAGATGAATGCTGGAACATACTTAAGTATAGCATCAACTACATTTAATTAGGTTTTATGTTTCTCTAATTCTCCAGCTCACCCTTTCATGAAAAAACCTGCCAGAGATCTCCTTAAGACCTCCCAGTGGCTGATGACTCATGCAGTAAAAGAATTTTATGCAGCAGAAACATAATATATGCAGATAGCTTTTTCAGATACCTCAGAGAGTCCCTTTGGCTAATCTTGCTAATTCAATGCACATATTTGAAACTATATGCTTTGAATGATAACTTATTTGCCTCCAGAATTAAAATAATCCTAGTTATACAGTGCAAGTCCTGACACTTAGCCTTGCAAAACTGTTCATGATTTCAAACTTCACCAGCCTCTCATGAATTTCTTTCAAACTGCTGCTTTTTTGTTTTTCTGTTTCTTTTTCAATTGTTGTAGCAATGCTCAGGTCATTACTTCAGGTAGGAAATATCCACAAAGATTTGCTGAATGCTAATAAGATGATCCCATAGACAGTAAGTTTCTTTAGCAATAACAAATGTGGAAGGAGATACAGATAATAAGGAATGGTATTGTGGCAGAACCATTCCAGTTTGTCTTTTATAATGTTCCTTGAAGCATCAGGCATTCAAATTGTAAAAGACACAAGCAGACAGTAGCAAGTTTTTTGTGTGCAGAAAGCAGTGAACAGACCCACTAACAATAGTACTATCATCCAGCAATATGCCTTTGAAGTTAACAAAAGAAACAATGACTAAGATTAAATGGTTAGTCAAAATCTATATATGATAAGACTAATGAAGCAACTACCACTTTGATATTTAGCTGTGCAGCTAAATCCACCTACTATCAAGAGCCTCAGTAAGAATCAGATTCCTGATATAGCCTTTGGCTATATGTCTGAGTGAAGCCAGGAAGTTAAAAGGTCAACACCGTATCTCAAAAACTCGATGTAAATGTGGCCCTCATTTAAATGAAGCCAAGTCAGATCTTTTAAAGGCAAGATATTCTGAAACTATAACTCCCCACAAAACATAATCCAAGTGTCTGAATCCATGATTACTAAACAAAGAGGTCTAATTCCAAACTGCAGTCTCCATTGACTAATGTTTTTTAACAGAACCAGACACCGTTGCAACAGTTCCTTCAAATTCTTGCCATTTTGTCAGCTCATTTATTTCATTCAGCATCAGTCATATGTGGCTGGTTCTGACAGATACACTTGTGATAAATGCACAAATTATTTCATCATCAGGGAAGTGGTTGAGTCACCAGCCTTGAAGATATATGAAAGATTTGTAGATGTGACACTTAGGGACATGGACTTGTGGTGGACTTGTCAGTGTTAGGTTTGTGCTTTGACACGATGATCTTAAAGGTCTCTTCCAACCTGAATAATTCTATGATTCTACAATCTTAAATCAGTTGTATGTGTCTACTCTAATGGAAACGGAAGTACACAATAATATTCTCATTGAATAGCACTTTTTAAACTTGCCTACCATGGATATAAATGAGAAGGAAGGCTTATGTAAATTTTTGTAGCTTTATTGGTAAAATCAAGTTATTTAAAGAATGAACTGGTATAGATTCTTATTTAAAATGTTTGTTTTCTACCATATTATAAAGAGAGATGTGTAATTTGCTGTTAATGCATCTGATTTCTTCATAGAACTGCAGTATATCAAAGATGATTTCTGTGTTAGTAGACTCCCCACTGTCTCCCCGCTGGTTCCTCCTCCTTCACCAGACTAAAGAACTCACTTTCCATTTTGAGTAGCAGAAGGATGAATCACCATGCTGCTCATTTCCACCACTAAAAGACCTCTGCCAATAACACAAGTCCATCCATTAAACTTCATACAAGCAGCTGAAAACATTCTACCATGCCACAATGTTATTTGTTTAAAGAGGTCTTCAAACATAGTTGTCAGAGCCCTGAGAACATGTACCTTCCAGGAGGTTTGTCTCCCTGGACTAAGGACTCTGACCCATGGACTGATTTCCTGGCCTGGCCTCAGCCTAACCCTGTCACCATCCTGAGCCTGTGTCTGACCCTGAATACCTTCATCATACTTGATCCTGGCCTCCACCCATGGGCTGATGGTCCATCCTGCCCTCAGTCTATCCCCAGGGAGGTGCCCATTGGCTAGGGCTGCAGCTGACCCTGCTTGTCCCTCAGCCTGCCCCACTGTCTGGTTGGGGAAGTAAGTGGCCATCAGAGCAGGGGACAGGGCAGGTGGTGTCTGGATGGTGGGCCTGAGGGTGCTGCAGAGATGCTCACCCTGTTTGCAATTCTCCTGCTGCCACCGGCTGTTCGAGCTCAGCAGAATTTTCCTTGGAACCATGGAACTGTTTGGGTTGGAAGAGATCTTCAAGACCATGGAGTCCAACTGTTCCCCCAATACTACCAGGGCACCATGAAACCATGGGTGGTCCAGTCGGTGGATAAGGAATTGACTGGATGGTTGCACTCAGAGATGTGATCAGTGGCTTGATGTCTGAGTAGACACCAGTGATGAGGGGTGTTCCTCAGGGGTTGGTGTGGGACTGGTGCAGTTCAGCATCTTTATTGGTGACACAGACAGTGGGATTGAGGGCACCCTCAGCCAATTTGTAGATGCTGTTCCCAGACAATAGGCAAGACTACCTGGTTACATTCCTTCAAAGCTCTCCCTGTGAATCTCATCTGTGGTGAAAATAAAAGCTAAATCAAAGTCTGGTTTTGTTTAGTTTGGCACTATTCATAGTGCTTTGTGTGGACCAGTACACAGTTATGTTGTCATTCTCACTTTTTCTTCATGTTTTTACCTGTTTGTACAGAGCCATGTAAAGAAAAACATTTATTCATGGCATATTCCATCACTGGGAAATATTACTGGCATTATAAAAGTCAGTAGCTTGGAAACTCACTATTATTCACTCTTATCTGGAAACCTGGGAATAAAGTGCTGAATTATTTTACTCTTAAGTTGACACTGTTTTAAAATTATTTCTTTTAGTTTAGTCTCTGTACAAGCCATGTGGTTTTGAAAAACCAAACAAGAAATAAAAGGAAGTCAAATATATTACTTTTTGAAATCTTGTTTTGTTTTGGTGATATTTAATGCTTCCCACATGGAGATAGAGGCCCTTTTATAAGATCTTGGTTGGCTGTACAGTGAACAAGAGTCCCTTAGTCTGAGGAACATGATTTAACTCTACAGTTTCAAGTATCTGGTAACTTTGAAAATTACAGTATTTTCTCTGCATACATTTCCTATAAAATTAGGTCAAATTCTAATGTAATTTTTGAAGTGTAAGTCAGAGTAACTTTATTGACTTTAGACTGGAGACCTGTAAAGTTCCAGTACTTACATAATTTCATGTTTTTTTACTGTTATCAAATGTCAGCCTTCCCAAAATTTGTATAGATGACAAAATTATATCCCCAGTTGCTTCCCCCAAAATGATATTGATTAGTTTAAGAGCTTCTGGCACTGTGTCCAGGATTGTCTTTAATAAATAATTTTCCTACTCTTTAAAAAAGATTTTTTTCTGTCTTGAATTTGCATAGTTTTTATAACAAGTCTCTTTGATTAAAAGCACCATTAAGTATGGTTAAGAATGAATGGAATCAAATTTGAGCAATTCATCATTTTTAATTCCACAAGCCAATAATGGTAAGGATAGAATAGCTCTGGATGTCCTTCATTGAGATATGGGTAATTTTTCAAAGCGTAATGCCTGTCCAACCTAGAAAACAGCCACAGGATATCTTATAAAAATTCCATTCACCAGTATTGTTGCAGCTATGATGCTCAGTAAGACTCTGCAGAGGTTATTGGTAAGTCTCTGTAGAGTTTACAATTCTTCCAGACTGTAAGTGAAAACTTTTATTACCGCTCCCTCTAAATGACCTTGTTATACTTGCATTCTTTTCACTAATAGTGATGAGATTTTCTTTTCCCACTAGGCATTCCTAAACTCAGACACAAAGTGGAGCCACAAGCTTTAGGGACAAGTATCTGCATACTCAGGTGTGTGGTCTGAAAACTCAGAGGAGGCAAATCACTGTTCTGTCAAATGTACCCAAGCCATGTTCACCTTTTTCCACTCTGTGCTTGGGGGTATTATCTAAATGGCGTTAGGATTCAAAACTAAACTATATCTAAGAGATGGACAGACAGACAGACAGAGAATGATGTCTGTGGTGGGTTGACCCCAGCTAGCAAGTAAACCCCTACTCAGTCACTTGCTTACTTCCCACGGTGGTGTGAGGGAGACAATCAGAGGGCAAAAGTGAGGAAGAAAACCTTGCAGAGTCAAGATAAGGACAGTTTAATTAGCAAAGGGGGGGAAAAATTAGAAAAAATAATGTGATACAAAAGCAATCACTCACCACCAGCAGACCAATCCCAGTGACCAAGAAGAAGAACTCCCCCATTTTGTTGCTCAGCATGATCTTATATGATCTGGAACATCCCTTTGGTCAGCTGGGGGCCAGCTGTCCCAGGGTTGTGTCCCATCCCAAACTCTTGTTCACCCCCAGCTTACTCACTGGAATGGGAGAGTGAGAAAAAGAGAAGGCCTTGACACGGTGTAAACACTGCTCAGCAATAGCTAAACCACTGTTTTGGTCAATCATCTAAAACTCAACACCAAATAGGCAGCTCTGAAGAAAATAATCTCCCTCCCAGCCAAACCCAGGACAGTGCTTTTCAAGAAAAGGGCATGGATGCTCTTTCTTGAACAAACTAATGCAGAAGTCCACTGTCATTTGTGTAGAGCTTGTTTGGCTTTATACACTGAGTGTAGTTTCCTGGCCAGAACCACATGTCTTTGGTGATACTCTGCTTAAGCAGACTCTTAAACTTCCAGTTTGTGGGAGCAATCATTCAGACAGATAAAAGGGGATTCTTTAATATTACAGAATAGAGACAAAATGGACACACAGGTTGTTAAAGTGCTTTGCAAAACAGAGATGAAAAATATATATACTCCCTGTCCTGTCAACCTGTCTGTTCACTGAAAAACTTCAGCACAGTGGAATCATGCTCATTTTAAGACACAACTTAGCTAAAAGTAGCTCCTTCTTGCAAGACAGCAGATGCATAAGCTATCTGCTATACTCAAAGGTTCGCTGGCCTTGAAGCCAAGTGGCATGGACTACATCCCCAATGACTAGTACCTCACTCGCGTTCTCCTCTGACTTCTACACAGAGTTTGATTTTCAGTTTTTAGAGGCTGTGCCACCATACCTGAGAGAGGTGTTTTTGTAGGATGAGACAAAAATGTGTCTCTTGCCTCTCTGCATGTGACACAAGGGCACACAGGAGCATTTGAGCGTACAAAGCTTGCTGGGCAGTGCTGAAAGACAGTAAAGGGCCAAAGGAAGTAAGCCTGGAGCAATGCTGTTCATGCAAAATATTGGAAGCAGTCTCTGGCACGTGCTTGTCCCTGGACTGTTCCTGGTCATCCTCTCACAGAGTGCTAGCTGACACAGACCATAATGGTGTCAGGAGATAAGCAGTGTGAAGGATTAATGATACTTTAACCAATATCATGTCTTAACTGAGACGTATTTCACAACAAAGATAAAGCCACAGGGTCTGAAGAAAACCTTTGGCACCACAGCACACCAATAAAGAAGGCCATAGTCTTATGGAAGTAGGCCTCCATTGCTATCTGAGATACAGTTTCCTCAGACCACTATAGTTGCATGGCTAACAAACCATTGAAAAACAACTGTTTTGTTGCTAGTGATGAAGGGTTATACTGCTGTTTCCATCTGGTAACTTATTTTAAGAATGTACCTGAAATTAAATATAGTTTACATATGAAGGAGATTTCCAACTGTAGCATAAGAACTCAGAGAAAAGCCAAGAGGCATGATAACCAAGAGAAGTATTGTGTTGTGGATTTGAGAAACCACATGCACATCACTGCAAAGTACTAGCAAGTTGCAGCACAAGATCGCAGTATATTCAGCATTTGTATTCTGTGTCTTTGCCAGTGATGAAGCAATCATGAGGATGTTTTTGACCACCTTTGTTTTGAGACTTTCTGTCTTGTCTTTGCCAGCTGATGGCAAATGCTGTGTACAAACCATTTGCCTACAAATAAATTCAAGCACTCTTTCAGCATTTGTTTCTGGAATACCTGTTTGAGAGGCTGAAGGAAAAGTGACATTTGATTCAAAATTACAAAATGCAAATATTCTAAACATTGCATACAAGTGCATGTTCACATCAGGATACCATGTCCACAAAACTAAAGAGAAGTATTTTGCATGCTAAAGTTCACTGTTCTTGAAGGAGTCTCACCAGTTCACTGTATCCTCTCCCATGCAATATGGATCTAGGGTCAAGGAAAATTAAGCTGCTTTACAAGGTAACATCTATGTCACATGTGGTGGTTATAATGAGTCACTGATTGATAATGCTTGCACTGTTCTATGGATTGTGGAATACCCTGGGACATGTTTTAATGATATGTTACAGGGTATTGAAATGCCTGTTGTGCTTATTTTTTTAGACTCCTGGTGTGAGTGACTTCCAATCTGCAAGGGTTACGGTATGCCAAATTAGTTTTATAGATTGTGTTGGTAAAGGTCGATTCATTTAGCAAATAAAATATCAGTTAATATCTCTGTGCTTGCTCATTAGGGGCGTGGGGTGCCATTTAATTGGTTCATGTAAATTGCTTGAGCTTTTGTGTATGTCTGTGCACATTTTAATAAAACCTTCTTGCAGATCAGTGCCTTTCTCTTTCTTCATTTAAAGCACTGAGAATGTCCTTGAATGTGGTAACTTAGAAAAATACTGACAAGTAAAATGTACTTCATTCACTAAACAAGGTTCACCTTGTAATTCAAAAATGGATGGGAAGGTATCTTTGGTACAAAGAGAGAAAGATTTCCTGGTAATCAGTACAGAATTTGGTAGAAAGGGAAAATTTGTATTAGACCAGGTTCACGTGGCTTAATTGTTCTGCATCTCTTTCCCAACACTGGGTTTTCAGCATTGCCCACTCCAAAGTGATCAATTCCCTCACAAAAAGAAACTGGAAAAAGCACAATACAACCACTAAATGCAGTACTATTTTATAAATATAGCAACCTTAATGCATCATAGGCCAGTTGGGAGTTGTCAAAGATGAGATGCTGGGAGCACTGTCAAACACAATTTCAAATTACTCAGATAGGAGGCTTTACTGGACTGCTGGTTACTGTCTTTTGTCTTTCATGATTGTTCATTTGGCACTGCTACCCAAATTTACAAATGCCCAGCTTAGTGAGATTGCATTATGATGATTAATTGTTCTGTTACTGAAGCCAAAAGTATGGTGCTTGGCCTATTCACTTCATCTGTTCACCAAAGTACAGATGTCTTTCTCTGTGCAATTATCTGCATGGGAACACATCTTTAGCTTCCTATAACAGGTGTTAACTGGTCATAAGGAACCAGCACGTCTCTGCTGGTCCTGGGTAGGAAAAACAAGAACTTTAATGTTGAAAAAGGCTTTCTAAAATGCCATACATTTTCCACCTGGTAAACGGACAGAATGGTCAGATGACACAGAATCAAGGAGCTGTAGGGATAACAGACTGGAGCGGGAATAATCTGTACTCAAAGCTGTCACTTGAAACTTCATGACAATCTTGTTGCAAGCTGAACACATAGAGACCCTAGAAGAGACTGGCATGTACTTGAGGCTTGAGGAAAAAGCCTCAGGACAGAGCCTGAAACATCATTGCTGCATTACTCGCACACTTTAAATGGAATCCAGCCTGTTCCTGTGTGAATTTACTTTGAGGAGGAAAATAACCTCATAAAACTTTACAGATAGATTCTGTAGAGAAGTAACTTGAGCAGCTCCCAGGTCTTTGGTCATCTTATTTTGATGGGGGTGAACAGATGCATTTTGTGAAAGATTATATATTTTAAATAGAAGAACACTAACCTACGTAATATTGTAAATATTTATTACTGTCTTTGCAGTAAATAATTTGAATTCTCTTCTGATTTGGTGAACATTATTTTGTCTACAGTTCTGTGAAGTGCAATCATAATCATATTCACTTTAGTTAAGATAAGGGCATGGCTCCCTCCTACACCCCAGTCAACTATATGCAGGAAAAGCCTCACTGGAGCATGATATTTTGGCATGAAGGAGACCTCTAATTTGTATTTGTAGTTCAGAGTCAAAGTAAGTTAAAAATTCAATATTGTTGCATCGCTATAAAACTACTGTAAGGGCAGAATCAGTACAGGTGTTGTTCCATATGTATCTCATGCTGTTGAAAGGGCTTCAAATCACAGTTGATACTCAGTTGCACTGACTTCATATTTAGTATGGCACTGCAACTGCAATATCCCACAGACAGAAAGGGGATGACTAATTCAAGAACCTTCTTTTAATAATGACCTACATATTTAATCAGCAGCTGTTTACTTCATCTACCTTTCAGCTATTTAAAGATATTCTGCTTGCTTATCTTTGAAGTTGCTTGTTTACCCCTCATTGAGCCTGTGACAAGTTTTGACATACTGTATTAATTTAATTTTGTTTTTCAAGTCTATGTCATGAGAACAGATCTTAAAGCTGCTTTTCATCATATTTTTATATTCTCATAGCTGAGACATAATCAGCTAGATTCTTCCAGAAGCTCTGAAGGTTGTAGTACTGTCAGTAGAAAGAAGATGGAGCACTGCTGTGTCCCAGATAGTGCAGAGTCTGCACATGGGCTACACCATGACAGTTTGTAAATAGGTGTTGCATGAGGCAGCATGATAATCCCTCCATCTCACTCTCCTGATGTGAATTGCCTTGTTAGGAGCCTGTAACATATCTCTGATAATAGCAAATAGCACTGAATGTATACCAACAGATCTTAATAAAGCTTACAGTTAAGCTAGTCACTGGGGGCAAGAAGGCCTTCAGCTGATGTTTTACCTGCATTTATTTGGTGAGAAGTAATGAATTATTGCTTCTATGAAGCATGAATGTTCTATGGGTGGTGATATAATTTGTGCTTGGGAGATTTGAGGTAGCAAGGGGAGAGTTAATGCCAGGCTCTGTAGTGCTGAAACACAAATCAGGCATTTCTTGCCATAAATAGATAGGGTAACAGTAACTTTCCCTGGTGGAATGAATATTACTGATGGTATGATTCTTCTGCTGGTATTCATTATGCTCTGGGACAAAAATGTGACTGTTTTGTTTTTTAAAATACTTGCTATCTGAAAACCAGGTATTTTGCTCGTTATAACAAATTACCAGTTATGTAGATGAATGACAGATTTTAATAGCGCTGACATCTGGAGTATGTTAATTAGACATATATCAGCAGTACCCTTAGAACAGGAATGCAATATTTGTTTGCTTCTATCTTGTATGACAGTGGAATACACTGGAACACAGAAATATTTTTCAATTTTAACAGAATGCATTCAAGCATTAGCCTTCAGTCATTATCTGTGATTAATGGCCAACTGGTAATAAACAGCTCAAAGCAAAGATAGAATTAATGCTGTAGCCAAACATCAGCAGATAAAATTTGTCTGAGCAGCTGTGTTTCTAAATCAACTGTCACCTAAAATGTCACATAATCCGTGTCATATTATGAAGTAGGTGTTTTGCTCAAAAGAGGATCAACTGATAAGTATGCTATATTGTTAAACTGGAACTGGACTTCTCCTATAAGGACTTTTTTCTTACACTGACAAGTAGCTGGCCTGCTGGTGAACCCATGCTGAAGTGTTTTTTCTGTGGATGACAGTTCAGACACTGAGCATTCCTGAAAGACAGACAGAAACCTAGGATGCAAAGCTGTCATTGTTTATCTGACGGTTTAAACAGGATAAGCATGTTGAAACTGCCATGTTTCTTTCTAAGAAAACAGGGTGCAGGAAAGTAAATTTCACATGATTTCACTGTTATAGTTCCCCCAAGAAGAAATCTAGGGAGGAAGAAGCTGATGCAACTGAAGAACATGCAAGATTTCTGAAATCCTGCCTTTGACACACTATTTCATTTTCTTCCTTCTCTAAACCTCAGTATTTGAGTTCATTTTTGTGGGCACAAAACACATAAGGTAATTGTCTTAGGTTCAAAAGGAAAGCTGCCAATAATTTGGGTGATCTGACTGATACTAAGATTTTAGAAAATCATCTTCAAAATCTAAGAAATGTAAGTTTGGTTCCAAGCTTCTAATTTATATGAATGCCACCGTGAAGGAATGCACATAATAAGCTAAACACAAGCAGGCTGGCATGATAGAAAAGTTACTAAGCTGAGCTATTGCTTAGAAATGAGTTCCAGTAGCACCTTGCTACAAGCTGCTGTCTAAGTAACATAGTGCTTGTGTGAATTATACTGAAGAGTGTGGGATCTTGGTTGGAAGAAAACGGACACTGTTGTCAGGAACTGTCCTTGAACCGTGGAAAGAGCACGAAGGAAGAATGGTGGAGAAAAGGCAACAAAGCAAGAAGATAAAGCAGAGTAGAGAAAAACAGGACGTGGGGGGTACTGGGCGAGTTGGATGGCAGCCAATCACGTAGTAGATTTAGGCGCGTGAACAGCGTGTGGGCTGTCGCATGTAACCAATCAGCGTTGTTGTTGGTGTGCGTGGTCAGTGAAGCTTGCTCTATGTACCCAAGGGATGTACTGGTAGTAAAGGTCTTCACTTTAGAACTCCCGTGGTGTTGCCAAAGTCTATTCTCCCCCTGCAAAAGAGCATGAGAAAAGGTGTCACACAGAGTAAGCTTGGCATTCAGAATAAGCAATCTTTTGCTTTCCACTTTCAACCTTCTTGGAGGTATTTGGGTTAAAGCTTCAGAATTATTTCCACAAGCACAGAGGATGTGGAATAGGTGTGGTCCATATGGGTAACATCATTCCATGGGCTGCAAATTAAATAAGGCATGTTGTCAACAAAGTCTGTGTTGTAGTATGACACAGTATGAAAGATATTGCTGTGGCTGTGTTATCTAAAACAGGGTCTATAATAGCAAAGTGCTTCCTCACAAGTAGTTAAATTCTGTATGCTACTATTGCACAAAGTTAATTTGTATGGCTTGAACTGCCGATCAATAATTTTTTCATTAACTTTGCAGTAATGAAAGGTACTGGAGTGAAACTATTGATATTTGATATATTTGATAGCTAATTCCCAAATAATAGTTTTGGAAAGGATTTGGGCTGACATTATTTATCATCTATGAGAAAGGTTTAAGTTTTTAATATTTTAAGTTGCCTACAGAAGTTACAAAAGCAAACAAGTCCTTTAACCTTTGGTGCATATTCAACCATACTACTTTCTGTTCTGGCACTGAGCCTTTTCTTCATTATGCTTATCATGTGACTGGATGTTCTCTTTATCTTTTTCTGATTTTAGTCTACCAGTGAAGTTGTAGATTTTGATTATGTGTGGATCTGAGTAAATTCACCTATCATCTACGAGTAATCAGAGCAAAACAGTAAGCATGTAATTTCTTAGATTCCTGAAAAGGGAAGTTATGAATGTCTCTTAGAAGAGATCTTAGACTTTACCCTGGAGTCCTTGTCCAAATCTTCTGCTGACCTCAGTGAGAGTTTGAGGACTGCAAGGAAAAGTCGATGAACAGTCCTAAAAAGACAGATTATCTCCATGTTGTCAGGGTCCCTAGTACTTTATTCATGAATGGTTTATTATTTTTTTTCTGGATGCTGGCTTTGCTCCTCCAAATAGAACAAGAAGTCTCATTTATCCAAGACATACACATTTTTCATCCCCTGTAGAAGCAGCCTGTGAAACACAAACCAAGAAATCTTAACCCCTTCCCACACTCAGGTACAGATGACAAGCAAGAATCATCTTTGGTTTCTGTTCCACAGGACAAAGGATAAACTCTCCACTGATCCAAAAAAGGAATATTGACACACACCACAGTTTACCCCAACCCGCATCACGTACTCCCATCTATCTTCTTTGACTTTTCTTGTATATCAACTGAGAGGATCACCCTCAGCAAGATACAGCCCATCATAAAAAATCACTGGTAAAAAGACAGTACCAATGGTGGCTGTTCCTACAGCTTTTCTTTACTTCAAGAACTGGGACAGTTTTTCAGTTCCTAATGAAAATTCATAGTAGAACAGTTAGCTCACTCCAGAAGGTTAAAAATTCAAGACTTACCCAGACTTGGTCAAATCTAATCATATTTCAGAATTAGGTTCTCTAAGAGAAGAATGAATCCAATTACAAAGATGAGCCACTAATTTTCAAATTGAACCAATTGTAAAGGTCTTTTATCAAAATCAATTTCCGTAACATGAAAGAAAAAAAAAAAAAATGTTGTTGAATTAATAGCCTTTTCCCTGGATTTTAACTGATCTGAATTTCCATTTACTCTATGCTATTATAAATGGCCAGTCCCACATCTCAGGACAAAAATACTCCATGCATAACAATGCATAACACATAAAGGAAAAAAAATAATGGGAATGGGGAATAAAAAGCCACTTAATCCATCTGAGTTCAGGATCAGTTTTACTGCACAGTAGAATCAAAATGAACCTGATGTGCTGATTCTCCTGTGGCTTTTCTGCTTCATTACAGAACAGCCTTACTAAGACTGGAAATTATCACTATACTTCAGTAAGCTTCCAAAACCTGCCTGGCTTTTTCCAGCGAGTAGAAAAGAGTTAGGTTCAATTGAATACTTATGCAATAAATAAAAGTAATACAACACCTTCTTAACAGATAAACCTCAGTCCCATGCTTTTACTATTTATTAGCCCTCTGCCTTCTTTTGAAGATCCAGAAGCTGAAATTACTTCTGATAACAAAAGCTCCCCGTATTCTCAAGGCTAGTCAGTGCCCCGCAGAAATTCATGTCCTAGTTACCCATTCCAGTGGTAGAAGATGGCATAGAAAACACGAATCCTGATCACCCGCTCTTTTCTAAAGCTTCCCTTCTTGCTGGACTGGGAGTGATTTGAGCTTCTAAAAGTTGGCAAGTGGTTTCTTCATAAAGAATGAGGCAGGGAGGTGGAGGGAGGGGAACACATGACACAGGGTATGGGGCAATAGGTCAGTAGTTAAGAATATGAGGCACTTATTCGTGGCTTAAAATAAAGACAACACACAGTACACTGTGCTGGGCTCTGATTCATTGCCCTTTTCTCAAATTTCAGGAACGGACATCTAAAATAACATCTGTAAGCACATTATTGAGATATCGGAGGGAGCATACACCTCTCTACCTGCAAACTAATATAAAAAACCTTGTTATTTATCCTCCATAGGCCACTTATTTTAGTAATTTACAAGTATAGTTCCTATATATACTTGTATATATATAGTGTATATAGTTTGTGTGTTTTTTAAAGTATGAAGTCCTAGTCAATGAAAGCTGATTCAAGGTGGCACTGATGTGTACAGTCTGATTTGCCCTTCACCTGCTTCAAGCATGAAACAAACCAGTAGTACAGATGGTAGTCGGTGAGATATCTTGATTTTTTTCTCCCTCCATCCCTATCTTGGATACCAGCACCTAAGCATCAAGTGTCTGTGTCTAATGTAACTGTATTATGCACAGTCACAGTCTTAGAAAAAGCATCCACACAACTGCATTCCTAAATACCATACTGGGACTTGTACACACTGGTACGCACACACACGCACACAGAGCAATTACATACATAAGTGCTAGTTGTTTCCCATCTACAACCTGCTGGTTGCCCATGCAGTTGCTATAACTGTGAGCAACACCACAGCAATGCTTCTAAAACTTTAGACCAATGTGCCATCTAGTGACAATGCAATGATCTTGAAAAACAAACTCGGATTCTTTCTACAATTTTATCTGAAATAGAAATCACTGACTCTTGGCACATGAGCCCACTTCAGTTTGGAAGAGATTTGTTTTTTCAGGTTTTTATTTTGTGCTGCAGGAGCAGCTTTAGACTCTGTAATCATGAATTTCCATACAAATCTGTGTGTTTGCTTTAAAACAATGCTGAGCCTGCAATGCACAACTTTGTAGCTGCCTTTTCCAGCATCTCGCGCACATTCTTAGAAAGTTCTCTTTTATGGTGGTCCAAGAACCTTCCAGGCAATTGAGATGCTATACTTAACATTAATAGTCCTTTCCACTTTTTCCCTTTATCCTGTCTGCAGTCACAATAGCTTAATTATTTTATAATGAGTTTATATTTGAAAACGTCCAATTGCTAGGAATTTGGCAGCAGAAAAGCAGATGAAGGAAGAGGTTTTAGCATTTTATTCTGAAAATGCTCTTAATTTAAATATTAGCAAGAGGTGATCATTCAGCACAACAGTATCATCACCTGCATTGCAACCAGACCTGAAAGACAGTGAAAAGGTACAAGAAAGTTCACAGAAGATTTTTTTTGACTTTCATGGGGCCTTGTTTTAAATAAAACATTTCTTGAAGTAGTTAAATATAGGTTATATATATGTTAAACATATATACATATCTGTCTGTCTGCATGTCTATCTACATGTGTGAAAAAGCAGACACCTGACAAATTAATGTCCAAATAAAGACAAATTACTCCCAAGAGTGGAACTGGTGATCACAAGAGAGGCAGAAACCCATAGTAAAAGGTATATACCTGTGCGAGACTGCTAACACTTGTCAGCACGGGAATGATGAAACACTGGAAGCTGACCAAAAAAGTCTTTCATAAGATACACTTATGCATGACTAAACGTCAAGAAAATGAATCAGCTGTTCTTGATTATTTTGTAAGTGGAAAATAATCACTATTCAAACTATCTTTAAAAAATTGAATTTACTCACTCAGCTGCCACAAAAGTAGAACAAGGTCAGACAAACCGATCCAAGCTGGAAAGTACTTGAGGCCTTCAGAAGAGAAACAAACAATTTACAAGAGAAACAATTAACAGAGAAAAATGTACAGTCAGCTCTGGTAATAGAAGTGGTCACTATCATAGCAATGCACTTGGCATTTTAGATGATGTTTTGTCTAAAGAATAAATTAATTCATCTAGGCTAACATGAAAGTCACATTCTAGAGACAACACGTGTACAGCAGTAACCATTACAACTATTTTTACTGGCATAATTTTATTAAATAAATGAGCTTGGTTACCTATAATTTTGGCATCCAAAGACTCCAGTTTACAGGATGAGCTGCACAGCTGATACCTGAACATACCTTAGCCTTGTCATTTCAGAAAATTTCACCATAGGCCTACAGAGCTACTGGTTGGTTGGGTTCTCTTAAACAGATCCAGCAATTACTCCTGTTCCCACTAAATCTTGGTTATTGATTTCAGAAATCAGAATTAGGTCAGGTGCCAACACTAAAGAGCTTGCAGGCTAAGACTGTTGATTCCAGAGGGTAGTGTGCCTATCAGCTATATTTAATATACTATTTTTCCCCACAACCAAAATTTAGCTTTGAATATGCTGAACAATCCCATCTTTGTAAATACATTATCCTTTTAGTCACATATCCAGTGCAATGAGCAAGAGAAATGGCAAATCCCCACGTCATTCTAAAAAAAAAAAAAAAAAGTAATAATAAGTCTGTTTAGCTTGGAGAACACTGAGAGGGGATTTTATCAATGCTTATAAATATTTAAAGGATGGGTGTCCAGAGGATGGGGTCAGACTCTTTTCAGTGGTGCCCAGCAACAGGACAAGGGGCAACATGCACATACAGGAACACAGGAAGCTCCTACTGGACATGAGGAAAAACTTCTTTACTGGAGGGTGACAGAGCACCAGAACAGGCTGCCCAAAATGGTTGTGGAGTCTCCTTCTCTGGAGAGAGATATTAAAAACCTTCCTGGACATGTTCCCATTCAACCTGCTCTAGGTGATCCTGCTTTGGCAAGGGGATTGGACTAGATGATCTCCAGAGGTCCCTTCCAACCACTACCATTCTGGGATTCTGTGAAATGTAGCTTGTAAAGATGGGCAAATGAACTGATGTGTCTCTATGACAAACTTCATGGTCCAGACTAGCCTGGTTTGTCTGCTTCCTTTTGCTATTATTTCTCAGTTGCTATTATCAAATTTAAAAAAAAATTAAAAAAAATGCTGCAGAGAGCTGTTTGGGATGACAGGTGATGTCAGTTCCAAGCCTGCAGCTAGAGAAGCAGTAGATCAGAAGCAAAACTACTTACTCACAAGCTTTCATGGGTACAACATTCATAAAAGAAGAAGAAATATTGTCTCATCTTCTGAGTTGAAGTTTCTACACAGGGGATGTTTAGCAGTGAAGATACGGAAAGATATTGATAGTCCACAGACCACAGTGTTCCCTTCCCTAGACTGACTCAGAGCACTAAAAGGGCGCTGTATTGACTTAGTCTCTAGTCTGAACTTCAGTGACAGGATGTGCAGCTCTATAGACAGGCCCACAGAAATTCACTTCTTCCATAGCCATGAGCAGAAAAATAGGCAGAAACGGTCATGACATCTCTCTCTTTATCAAGTATGTGGTATACCACGACTTCTTGTAGGTCTGTGAAAGTCGAGGTCAGTGTGAAACTCTTTCTTCCTGATGAGTGATGGTCTAGAGATAGCAGCCAGCCACTGCTCATGGTCTCAATCAAGAGACAGGGAGAAGGGAACAAGTAGTAGTGCAGAGGCATACAATCTTCATAGTCTTTTCTAGTTAATGTTTGCTGTTCTATTTCCTTCAACAATGTGTCATTTCAGCACCTCCCAGGTGCTCATACAGCAGCAGAGCTAGTGTGTCTAATGTGTGTAAGACTTGTGTGCTGGCTTTTTTGAGCTCTTTGGTGAGAAATATCAGCCTGTGCTGGAGAGATGCACATATCTGAGGGCAGAGAGACCTGCCAGCTACCACCACAGTCTGCTGACTCCCTCATTTTAGTTACAATGAACTTTTGGGTTTCTGGGTATGTTTGCATTGCAAATAACCTATTTGTAGAAATGCTTTCAATAAAGTACATATCTGATCCTATCTATATTCTTTTCCAAGACAACAGCACCTTAGTTTACCATCTGGTGATGAGCAGAAGACTTACTTGTGTGGAGTTGAGACAGAAAATTTCTAGAAGTAGCTGCTGAACAGTGGTAGTAGATGGCATAGAAAACATGAAACCTGAGCATCTGCTCTTTTCTAAGGCTTCCCCTCTTGTTGGACTAGGAATGATTGAGAAGCAAGAGATAGACAAATATCTGTAGCAGGAATTACAACAGTAATTGTCTCAAATTCCATACATGATAAATAGCCAGGATAACCTTACAAACATTTAGAAAAAGCTCAGTATGAATGTGAGCTGACATGGGTAATATTTTGAGTTGATAGAGTGTAGTGAAGATACTCAGTCTAGAATAACTGACCCAATTTTCAGCAGTTCTAATTACCCATATGCCTTGTAATGGAGTGAGTGTCAGTGAAGGGTAAACAGCTGAAACAGGGCAGCATGAACCCTTGGTTTAAGTACTAGAAGGTAAATCAATATAATACAAATCTTTCTAATTGCTTTGTACTTCAGTTTTCTGTCTCAGCATAGCTTCTAGAGAAGAGTGGAACTTAAAGGGAAATGAAAAATAAAGGAAACAGAAAAACTGCAAGTTCTTTGGATCTGAAAAATATGAAATTATTATTTCATATCATATCTGAAATAGTGATTTTAATGATTTCATGTTTTCTCTTAACCACATATGCCATATTCCAAATGTTTATAGAATAAAAATCTAAACCTTTAAATCACTCAAAAGTGTGGTGAACTCATTTCATCCCCAGATGCTAGTCACATGTGAAATAAGCCTGATAAGTTCAATTTCTTTTCACAGCTAGCAGAAGTCTTGGCTCCTTCCTTAGCAGAAGAAATACATATGGTTTTCAATCCTAGCTCACACTACAAATTATCATTAAAGTTCATTGGCAAAGCTGCAGGGAGTTGCTTGCAAGAAGTTGCTTACAAAATGTTACCTAGTTGTTACAAGTGTTTCACTACAAATTCCCCCTATTAACGAAAAAAAAAAAATCATAGTTAAGGCAAATAGTTACACGCAACATAAAAGAAGAAACAGGATAAAAGATGAGTGAGGGTCCTCATTCCTCAAGAGATTGATTCTTATTGCACAAATCTGAAGAAACTGGCAGAAATTCAGTGTATATGAGAAGTAGGACTGAACACAAAGCAAAGTTTGGGGTTTTTTTCAGTTTACCTTTCATGTCCAAAGAAATACCATAGCGAAAACTTGCAGCCATAGACACCAGTTATTTTTTGTCAGCCATTTACATAGCTTCACCATTATCTATCTTTGTCTTGAATTGCTATATTTGGTTGTGCAGTTGAGTTGAAATTTAGCAGGAGCGATTGCATACTGGCTCTGTGAAGCAGGAGGTGGTTTTAATGCCATTTGAGAAAAGCCATGTTGTAGTTTGAACTTTAATTTGATATCATTAAATGTACTCCATGATTAATGCTGAAATCCTGAGGACTGCTTCTCATGGCCTCAAGTGTAATTCCCTAATGATCAACTATCACATTATCCTCTCTGTCTGCCGTTTCTCAAATTTGCATGGGAAATCTATATGTTACAAAGGCAGATTTAATCCTTCTGCTGTATGATGGAAAAAATCTAAGGAGATTTCTTACACACCATTTTATCAGATTCTTTTCTCCAAGTTCAGAGAAGTAGTATAAAGTAGACGAGACAAAGAATAAGTGCCCTGTAGATGATGAGAGCACATAAGATAATGAACTTAGTTGTATCACACTATTCTGAAGTGTAAATGTGAATAGCGAGACTCAAAGGCTACCAATATCAAGATTATAACATTTAGTATCAAACTGGAGATAGATGTAACTGCCTTGGTTTCATTTCTCTGGAAGCAAAGGAACCTCTTCTAGGTGAAGGAAAGCCAGACCGGGAGACTGACCCAGTACTCTCATCTTCTCATGTAAAATGATATCCCTCATTTTCACACCATTAAGACCAAACACTCCTGCTGAACAAGCCACAACATACCTAGGACCATTCTAGGTGTGCTGAAATGTGGAGGAAATACCAGGGCTTAAAGTTCAATTAGGTCTAAAAAGAAAAAAAGTGGAAGCAGAGCAAGAAAAACAGCAATAAAAGCTGGTGCTTCTTTCAGTCTCAAGGTTGAAGACATTTGTTTTATATCTTCCAGCTTTTCATTTCACAGACAGCAAGTATCCTGCCTGCCTTCAGCAGACTTGTTTCAAGACTTCCCAGTTCGAATTCCTCCTTCCTCCACCTTTCCAAAGTGTATGAAAACATAGCAACCTGCAGCCCTGGTAGTTTTGTTATGTGAGCTGGCTGGTGATGGCCAGCCTTCCTCCTGGCCATGGCAAAGCCTGAACTTTGCTACTGCTACCCTGAGTGCACCAGTGTTCTTTTTAGTCCTTACTAGCTGGCGGTTTACAGGAGCTGCCTCTCCACAGCTGCACTGAAATCAAGAAAAGTTGTTGTTGTTGTTGTCCTTGTAAGCATCTGGCTGTAGCAATAATGATGTCACTGTTTAAATACTTAATGTACAATCTCTTAATGAGTTCCACTGATGAGATTACATAGCACAATTTGCTTACTTATAGCAGTTTATTAAAGATATTTCTAGCTAATTTAAATTAATTCTACTTGGTCATTTCTCATGTAATAGCTATTGTTCATCACTGCTCAGGTAACTCACACTCCTGGAAACAGTCAGATGCTGCAACCCATCCATTTCATTTACATGCTTTTTGAAAGCTCAGTTACAGGTCATTGATTCACCCTTTGATGTAAACAACAATACATGTTATTGAGAGCATGACAAATCTGGAAACCCAGATAAGTACTAAATGGCATTTTGCAGCAAAGGGTTAGCTTCTCAACACGAGCATTTAATTACATTGCTCATCACAACTGACATGTATTAATTCTTATTGATTTTCCCCTGGAAAACAGAGAATCGGGGAATAAATAAGTGTACAGAAATATCAGGCTGAAATACTGCTTTTGGTTCTTGTGTGGTGTCAGTGGAATGGAGTCTCTCTGACTGTACCTGTGTAATGGATGCAGTGACAGAGGGAAAGGTTTGAATTTGTGGGAGAAGCAGTTATCCTGAGGAATGTTGTGGGCTTTCTTAGAAGTGACTGACTCGAGAAACTGCCAGCAATCAGAGAGGCAGTGAGAAATATGGATGGTAAATTGCAAGAAAACACAGAGCCTGAGTTGCTGGCAAATGTGCCACATAGAAATAACCTACAGACAGATGAAATCTGTTAAATAAGAGAGGCTTATAGTTACTTACCTCTGCTTTTTTTCTGTTCAGACATCTCATTTCTGTGACTGTTGTGGTCACTCTAGAAGATTTGCTTCACACACCAGCTGACAAAGTCAGGAAAGCCCTGGATACTCATGATTAATCTCAGACTCTTAACAAACAGTAAAAAATTAGATTTTATGGTCATGTCAAGGGATAGCAGATGCGGGAGGGGGTGTCAAATGGACTCAGCACTCTCCTTGCTCAAACAGCCTTTCCTGACATTCTTCAGGAGAAGGTGGCATGTACCAGAAGATACCTGCCTCACTGGGACAGATCCTTTGTGGCTTCTGTTCTATTTCTATGTGAATGAAATCAACACCAGTGGGTTCTTCAGCTTCTGATCTCTCTGTCATTCACTATGGGAGAAAAAAATAACTAATTCATTCAATTTCCTTTATAGGCATAGAGGCCAGCCTGGCAAATACACTCTCAGCTGTCAATATTTGACTCAGATTTGAGATGCAGTGAACTTAGAGGATTCATGGTACAGGATAGAGGAATTCTTGCCTTGTTAAACAATTCCATAATGTTAAATATTCTTGACAAGAGAAGACACTTTTCTGACTCCACAGAAAGGCTTCAGGGACCACCATGAAGACACTTCCAGAATTTGAGGACTACAGAATGAACTTACATATATCTCTATCCTGTGGATAAGAACTGATTCACCTTGGAGTTTGATTTTAGAAAGTGCTCTTTATAAACCCAAATGGAAATGTGTGATTGTGTTTTGTTCCTCATAATGCTGCTTGTTGATAAAATAAAAATAAATTACTAAATTCTTTGATTAATCTGTGTTATTCTAAGCTACTATTAAAAAAACCCAAAAAGCCAAAACACACACAAAGAAATCAGCCAAAGGAAAGTTCTTTGAATCTTTTGAGATGGGCTTTGCTTTTAGTCCTAAGTTCCTCCCATTGCAAAACACAAGAAATATTAGTTATTGTAGACCTAAGTAAAAATATAATATCTTGAGGAAGAGACAGATTCAGTTGTCAGTGAATATCTGGTCAAAGTCCTTTAACTTCAGAGTAACAGAGATAGGAAGATTTGCTGATGTACCGTGAAATGCAGCGCTTTGTTGTGCATTCACCCTGCAGCTATTGTGCTTCATGACAAGAATGCAGCTGCTTGATACTCCTTGCTACTGAATATCTGCCTCTTGAAAGTACCTTCTGTATGGACAAACTATTTGTGTCCCGTCTTAAATAGCTCGTGGTGCCACACTCCACCCACCAAGCACTGTGTAGGTCATGTGCTGACAATGGAGAGGATAAAAATATTCCAGTTATTCAAGTTCCCAGTAAGTCAAAAATAGGCATAGAAATGATGAGATAGTAAATGTGTAAGTTTAGCAAGAATGATTCTGACATGAGAGCTTCACTATATTTAAAAAAAAAATAAATAAAAGAGAAACTTTGAAATGCAGAAGGATTATAAATTTGAGGAATAAAATTATTTTTGTCTAGACCACATATAGAGGAAATTTCCATGCAGGGAATACTCAAGACAGCTTTCGACTAGTTTTTCTCCCATTACTTCCCATAATTAAGTCTTGACCGGTTGTTAGCACTCTATCAGCTCAGTTAATAAGACTTCTTACCCAAACTTCAGGGTACAGCTTTCTCGTTTTTAATAACTTGACTTCCCAATGATTTACCCTGTTTGACCCCAAGCAGCAGCCTCTTTGCTTCTCCATTTCCCAGCATTATTTGTACATCTGGGCAAAATCTGTGATTGAGCCAATCCCCTGCTTTTCTTGATTCTGTGGATCCTATATACTTGTAAAATGCCTTTTATTTTTTAACAGTCTAGATTTAGCAACAACACCTGACTGGTTCTGGTATCTGAGGGTACCAATGGCCCTTTTCTCCTTTCTTTCATGTTTTTTGAATGCGTATGAGGGATTCATAAAGCCCTTGAGGCATTTTCTTTATTTGCTTCAAGCAACTCCAAGCAAGAACTACTGTTTCACAGATCTGTCATTCAACTGAAACCTGCCCTCATTTTTGCATTACCAAAAGTACCACTCACTCTTGTAAATGGATGTAAGCATTTACTAAAGCTTTCAAAAGTGTTCAAAATGTAATGAACAAGATCAGCACCAACATTTTACCCTGTAAATTAAATGTAGAAGAAGTCTTGCTTTCCAGAGCCCTTGCTGGCATTTCCCTTGTCTTCTGTGTCTGCTGGAAGGGCTGAGAGGGATGTGCCTGTCCCACAAGCATCACAGTCAGCAGCTGCTGTCCCTGCCTCTGCTGTCCCCCTGCCCAAGGTCTGCTGAACTGCAGAAATTGCTCTGCCAACTGCTAGCTCCTGCAGTCCTCACTGTTCCTGAGCTAGAAAATTAATGAGTTAGAAAAGCACAGCATGCCCTCTTACCGGAGTCCTCCTGGGTGAGGAGAGAGCCTCCTCCAGCTAGCCTGATTTTCCATCAAGGAAATCAACTTGCATAGAATTGCAGAATCTCTGACATCTTGAATTACTTTGCATCATGACCCATTAGTTGTTGAAATCCAGATTAGGAAAGTTGTAGCTGGGTTTGCACATTTACCTGAAAGTCTCATAGAGCTTAGTCCAATCAGTTTTATTTTCCTCAGTTCATTCTGGGAAATTTAAATCCTTTAAAAAAATATATTTTCTGGGAATTTTCTTCATCCTCACTCCAATTTTATTTATTTGAGGAATTTCTAGTCCTGATGGTAATGCACTTTGAAAAGCTATGATTCAGGTGAGACCATGCATTGTTTGTTGCAGCTTGGTTCAGCAGGACTACCAGGCGACAACTTCTTTCCTTAGAAGCTCTGCTGCTACAAATAGCAGCACAGCATTGTCTTTATGATCTGCTCATCAGACTTCAGTGCACTTGTTCATGTCAGAGAGAAAAAATCAGTGAGATAAGTCTAGTATATTCCTTGGTGAAATTTCCAGAGTGCAGGCAGAGCCAGAGCCAAGACAGGCCAGGGAGCACCTGACTATCTTAAAATGATCACTGTCTCTCCTGACTCTGGCTTCTCCTTTGATAGTGATGCCAAAAACCCTCATACATAATGTGGGATTATCCATTTAGCTCTGTCCTTCCAGACCCCTGCATGAAATGAAAGCTTGATCTGCAATCCTTTCAGGTTTGTCATTAACTTTGGATAATTCAGTGGTAGATGTGACAAACAAATTAGGAAATTTGATCATTTTTCAAAGGATGGCAGATTTAATGGGCCATGTTGTCTTTCTCAAGATAACAACTTGAATTCCTGGTAAAACGGCAGCTTAACTAGACTATATTAGAGGCTTAGGATTTTTTTCTTCCAGATGTAACCATGTGCTCAACAAGGTACACCACCATATTTTTCTTTTTTTCCTGAAAAGCTGACAGGCAGGTGAATGGCAATAATTTTTTTATGAACTGTATATACACTAAATGCCAATAATATTTTTTGGTATCATGATCCTGTGGACAGTTAATATACATGAACACTACACAGTAAATCAGGAACTGAGGCTCTAGATCAGAGTATTTCTGCAGAACCCTTCAAAAACACCTGGGGTCTACAGCTGCCTAATGTCTTGCAGGGAAACTGCTTTGTGACAATGTGGAGTTACAAAATATCATCTTGCATATATATTGATAATATTTTTTTGACAATTGACAAAAATTTGTTTACATAGATGCCATTTACATTGGGCTTCTGCATACATTTAGAAATGGAATCCTTACATTAGAAAATGAAAATAAATGGCTACCATTGGTGCTTCTGCAGTGCTGCAAGACTGGCAGCAAATCTGAAGCCCTGCTAGTGGCTGAAAACTTTTGTTGATATGATCTCTATTAGTCCATTAAATCTTAAGATAAGAAGAAACTGGACACTTTTAAATATATGCACATAAACCAATATCATTTGCATGGAGAATTAAGAGCATTTCAAGCACAGGCAGACCCTATTAATGCAAATAAAACTGATACACATCACCACATTTAGTATTGTCCAAGAGACAGAAATAGGGATAAACCTGAACATTTTCAGAAGACCTATTAAAATTCTGAGATATACCCAGGACTGAGGATTATGCATGTGACAATCCCAGAAAGAAGAAACTATCCCAAAATGCCATGTTAGCCTCCAGTGCCAACCAACCACTGGGAGGGCTGCCAAGACCAGCTAGCTAATGAAGCTTGCTGGGATAGATACCTACAGGTCAGCAGCTCCAAATACACCAGTAAGGTGCACTGTTAGAAATCCAGACAGGGGAAAGAGAGGGGGAAGTGAGCAAAATTGATCTGGCTGGAAAGACACAGGTTGCTGGCTCTGTCACAGACACTCAGGAGTCAAGGATAACTTTGATATTAAAAAATGAGGATTATCAGATCAAATGGTGTGTTATTACTACCGTCGGGCTGTATGTTGTCACTCACTGAGATCTCAGTCATAGCAAAGCCTCGCCTCAGGACTTTCTAGAGAGCAAATAGATTATTTTTAATCTTTTTTTCCCATCTGCAAGACCAGGTTGAAGCTATTTTCTCATATAAATTTCATAACAGAATGAATATCTGTGAAGTGCTTGAAAGATTTCAGTAGAAAAGCAGCACTGGAGAATAAAATCTTGTAACTGTTTCTTTGGCTTCAATACTGCAGTCCAAGCCTACAAGCAACACTGATGTTTGTAAAATTATCTGGGCCAGTCCTCAGTGCTGCTGTCTGGGATGCTCCAGGAAGTGGCAAGATCAGTTCATTGATCTGCAGTGATTCTTCAAAACTCATTTAGCTTCAAGCTTTTCACTATGTCTCCCTGGAGAAAATCCTTAATTAGAAATTTCCTTTAGCTATGCTTTTCAATCATAGCTATTGCTTTATAGATTTTTTTTCCCCCCTACTATCCCATGCTTTCCATTTTTTGGCATACTGCATTTTAAATAGTAAGACAAGTTCCAGCATGTTTCCTCATCTGGAGAAATTTAAATATCAATTAAAAGAAACCATTGATGTCAGTCAGAATTAATTTCTTCCTGCTAATTTTAAAATCGTTGCTTTTGCAACATCAGGTTAAAGCTTATAATCAACTCATTTAAAAATGCTTTTAAAAATGTTTCTGCTGGGAGGCAGCTTTTCTGAATTTTACAGAACTGCAGAGAAGTAAAAATCAAAATGCAGTGATCTGGTTTTGGACTTGGTTAAGCAAGTATGTAAATGCAGTTACATAGATCTTTCTGTTGATCTCATAAAGACCAGCGTTGCCTAACTTGTAATACAGCATTGGAGCATTACAGGACAAATGCATGATTTTATTGAACAATTTTCTTCCAGTTGCACAAAACCCACATATTATCCAAAGAAAATCTCTTTAGCATTGAAAGGAAAATGATGGCTTTCTATGTCAGTGGCATTTTGAACTTTAAAAAAATACTTAAATTGTCCAGAGTTAGAAAGTTAGATACTCAAAATATCTTGGAAGCCTAAAAACACATTCTCAAAAACTCCAAGCTGCAAATGCTGCTTCCACCAAAAAGCAAACTCTGCTCAGGTATACTGAAACACAGCACCTCTCCTAAATTCAGTATGCCTGATGCTAATGTCAGTGCTGAGATAAACCACTAAGCTGTGTTTTGAGATATTTGAACTTCTGCGGCCCTCAGAATAATAACTTCAGCGAAGCCACTGATGTGATATTCAATAAAAATCAGAGGTTTTAAACATGCAAAGCTGATAGAGAGAAGCCATTTCAAGCAATCACTAAACCAACATTTTTACCCGAGACTTGCAATGGGAAGAAAGCAACTTGTAAGGTGTTAAGAACCTTGATGAAGTTGCATTAAAAAATTAATGTTTGTAAATGATTTTATCAGCTGTCCATCGTACTGACAGCAGCAATGACATGAGGAGCTTGGTTTGCATATATCCTTGCATGTCTGGAAACAAAGAATGAACAGGGTTGTGTAGCAAATTTTTATAGCACTTGCGTTCCAAAGTGTGCAGGTAATTAGATGATGATATTATACACCTGCATCTTTAGTCAATTAAATACATTTCATCTGTGAGTTGCAAAAAATCTTTTAGGAAAACATCATAAAATAAACTGCACTCGAGGATATGAATTTGTCTGGGGGGTTTTATTGCACTGTATAGAACAGGCCTTCCATTGTTTCAGTCAAGTTTCAGAAACTCCAGCTATTCTGCAGAGTGAAAAATGATGTGACCACTAACACACATAATAAGTATTTCCAGCTGCCATCCTCTGCCAAAGAGCAGGGAAGTTGCAGTCTCCCTTGCACCTGAGGCATATCTTGGAGAAAGAAGCATGTATCAGAAGCACAGCTCCTGACTCTAGTTCTAGTTCACCATTCTAGGAGCCAAATTCTTATGTGCCATCTCCATCTCTCAGCTCTATTTTGCACTAAAGTTGCCTCAAACTAACTGCACTGCTCAGTAACACATACTGCCCCACCCTGGGGCTCAGTGTTCCCTCTACACCCCCAATGACTTCTGTTCATCTGCCATTTGATTTCTCTCTAGAGTTGTTACAAAAGTTTGCTTAGCCTTTTGCACTTTACTGAGTCTCCTAATCCAACAATGTCTGTTGAGTATGTGGTATTTTGCCTGCTCATTTATCAATTGTCATACTGGGAAGTATAATTTCTGTTATTTTATCCAAAAATTTTATTAAGATATTTAATTTCTTAAAACTTTTAAAACCTCCTGAATTATCTGCATCCAACTCTCAACAAAATCAGACACTAATAACATGAACCACAACTCACATCCGCGTCTGTATTACTTCCTCAATTAATTTTTCTTAATTCATAAATAACATTATCTCAGAGGTGATGCTGTGAATGTAGTCACTTGTTAACTTTTTAGTTTATCTATAATCCTTGTCCTTTGTGCTCGGTACAGTTCTTTGTGTTCCTGTGCACATGGAGAGACTACAGAACTTCGAAACCTCAGGTTGCACATTTTTAAACAAAAATCCTTATCATTAATTTATCTTTTTCTGTTAAGAGAGAACACAGTTTGCTTGAAATGAAGTCGTGCTGCTTCTAAAGTGTTATTTCTTAATATAATATAAAGACCTCTAGAGTTCTGATAGTGCTCTTACCTGCTCCATAGAGGCAGAAAGCCTTATAAATTATAAATGTGTATTAATTTTTAAAACAGGTCTAAAAATGCCAGCCCTAAGGAACTGATGAACTTGAGCAACAGAACTTAGCAAGGCTACACATTAATTGGTAAGTGCAAATGTAAGGTTTATCCCTGAAATGAACAAATCTCTGTCCCCTCGCTACACCCCTAAGGCCCTAGTGCTTGAATAATTTTTGCAAGTATAACTTGAAAATGTCATCCTGTGTTCTCATGAGGATATTTAATTACTACAAACCTGTATTTTAATACGGCCTCCCCAAAGAGGACATTTTGCAGTAGCCTGTCATTTTAAGAGCTCTCCTCAGATGTAAGAATGTTATCTCACAAAACAGCAACTGCTCATGATTTTGCTAGCAAGGCAAAGTGAGCACTGAGATTAGTTTTTCTCTACTAACTCTGGTCTTGTTGGAACAGGTGAAGATCAAGATCTTCAAGCAAGCTTCCAGTTTTCTTACCCTGCTTTATTTCCAGGGCTGAATAATCCCACTTGTTTGTTAACTACATCTTTTCCTCCAGAAATATATGAATAGTGAGAAAAGGAAAGGAAATGCTCCCCAATCAGTTTGCTGTTGGCTGTCACTTGTAGGAACAGCACTGGGTAAGGTGTACCAAGTTAAAACCAAAAAATCATTTTTACAGGATTAGTGAAATGCTGTTGGAAGTGCTGCTGTTTAGCATTAGGCAACTGTCCTTGGGCAATATTGCCAAGACTGATGTTGTCGGATGTATTTAGTATCCAGCAAACAAGCATGGTTGAGCTACCAGGACTGTAACTGTCAGCATTTACAGACTTCTACTTGAAGTCAAAGATGACATTCTTGTGTTTTTAAAAATCTCATTATTCATCAAGAGGAAGCTAAGCAACTTCTATGCTGAGAGGCTAAGTGTAGTTGCTGGTATAAAATCTCCCTGGCATATAGCGAGCAGCCTCCTTTTACTGTATGCACTGTTTCACAGAATGCTTCACACATTCCTGCATAACCTTTCTTTTCATGGCTGTATGTCAAAGCAGTAATGCTAAATTTTTTTCTGTGCTTGAAAGCTTTCCAGTTAAAATTACAAAGGCCTTCCAACGGGCATTGATTGAAAAGCAGTTTTCAGTATGAAGCAGCATTCTTTTCTGAGACTGATGTACCAGTTGCTTTTGGTATAATGAATATGCTGTAGTGAACCACCATCTTGCTATTATCAGGTCAACACCTGAGTAAATTATACTCTTAGCCGTATTTGTCTCTGCTACAACCAGATGTGAATGTCATTAGTAAGTACTCGTTGGCTGCATAATTAGAACATTGCATGTAGCTAAGGGAGAAACCAGCGGTGCTGACAGAACAGGTGTGAACTCTGCTTTCTCTGTGTCACTCCGTGTCAGCCCCACCTACTGATGTCAAAAGGAAGCAGAGGACTGATGTAATCTGTTAGGATTTCCTAAATACTTCTGAAAAACAGCTCTGCATAATCTCAGCTCAAAGTATTGTGCATAGATGAAAATAATTTTGTGGGAAGAAGTAAGAAAATGCTTGTCATGGTTTAGGGTCAGGGTGGCTCCTTAGACCAGTAACAGATGCTGTCAACCTCCCTCCTTCCCCAAGGGGGCAGAGAAAGGGAATAAGGGAGAGAGACTGAGAGATTAGAAAAGGAAACTAGAACAGTTTCAATAATAATAATAATAGAGCCTGGGAGCCCTGAGAGAGAGACAGACCCTCCAGATCCCTCTGCTTTATACCAAATATAATGTCTATGGGCTGGAATACCTCCTCGGTCAGTTTAGGGTCACCTGTCCTGTCCCCTTCTCCCTGCAGGTGCAGTCTTTCACTTTCCTGCACCTTCCAGTGTGGTACCCAAGATCCAGCAGTGGCCTTGGTCTGCACACCAATCCTTGGCAGTAACTCTAAATGTGGGGTGTTACCACTGCCAGCAGCAGACACTGCCTGTGCAAACAGGCTGCTGACTTCAGACAGTGCAGTTAGAAGAACTGAACTGAAAAGTAAAATCACTGAACAGAACCAGCTCTGTTCGCACTCAAACCAGGACAATGGTACACTATGACTTACACAAATGGGACTTTGTGCATAACAATATTAACCCAGAACTGCATTCCCCTGACTTCTGCAAAGACAGAGAGATACTGGCAACAAGTGACGAAATGATAGCAGCCAATGAAGTTGTGAAATATCATAGAATTGATCTGGTTGGAAGAGACCTTCGGGATCATCAAGTTCAACTGTCAACCCAGCACTGCGAGGTCACCACTAAACCATGTCCCTAAGTGCCACATTTCTATATCTTTAAAATCCTTCTAAGGATGGTGACTCTACCATTACCCTGGGCAGCCTGTTCCAATGCTTTTATAATTCTTTTGGTGAAGAAATTTTTTCCTAATATCCAACCAAAACCTTCCCTGGTGCAACTTGAGGCCATTTCCTCTTGTCTTATTGCTTGATACTTGGGACAACAGATCAACACACACCTCACTACAACCTCCTTTCAGGTAGTTGTAGAAAGCAATAAAGTCTCCCTTGGGCTTCCTTTTCTTCAGGCTAATGCCAGTTCCCTCAGCTGCTCCTTTTAAGACTTGAAAAAGCACTGAGCACCTGAGAAGCCCTTCTAAATTTTTCATGTCCAAACTATACCAAACTGGCATCTCCAGGTATCAGTAAAAATCTCCCGCCCTTCCAGAGCTGAGTGTTATTGAGTGTTACTCTGGGCCATTAGTGCAGCCTTAATGCCATCAGACTGGGGATACAAAGGAAAAATAGTGGCACAGAAGCAAGATCAGAGCTGGCTGCTGCTGAGCACAGCAAAGCTCAGCAACACTGAAATGTGTAATCTGGGAAGGAATTCTTGGAGCTTTGTACTAAACTTGTTCTTGCATGAAACTAGCTAAGAAATAGAAATTAAGTGTCTTGCAAGGTATTTACATACAGAGTCAAAGTTGGGACAGAAGAAACAAAGACACCAGTCTGGGACTAAATCAGAATGTTCAATAAAGTTTTCCAATATATGAAGCAGAAGCAAAGTAGTCTGAAAACCATCTACTGTTGCACCTGGCACGTGCATTAAAACTCATTTCCTTTCATTATACAAAGGGAAACACAATCACTATTTGGTCATTGTCAGACTGGACTATTTTTGCCTCTAGCTTTGCACACAACAATTAATTCAAATATGGAAATCAACCTGATAACAGGAAAGTGAGGCAATATTATCAGCACAGAATGAATGATGCAGCAGTGGCAAGAAGATAGGTTTTTCCAGTGAAAATACTTTTAGGAAAAAATGCCACTTCCAATTTCAGTAAAGGTAAGTTAGACTGCAGGAAGACTGTATGAACTTTCCAGCTCTCAATTACTTATTCACACATTTGTAAAGTTCCAGAAACACTTTATTTAAAAATGGAGTTGTAAATGCATATAACAAAATAACATACATAATAAATGTAACAAAAATAAATAAGGAGAACATGTTCATACAAAATAAGAACATAGTAATGCAAAGATATAAACGCCTGAAAGAACACAAAGAGAATCTCACATGAAGAGCCTGCACCTTTAATCCTTCCAAGCCATTTCCTACTTTTTCACTCCAGTCTGCAAAAAAAATTATGTTCCCAAGCATCAAACAAAAGAAGGGATTATGGTGATGGTTTGGTACAGTTGGTTTTCAACACCTAGCTCTAGTTTTGATTTATTTTTGCCCTTCTGCACCTTCTAAAACTTTTCTTGTAGCCTTTGTAAACTAGTGTAGTTCAGGCTTCCACAGTTAGCTGGAGTAGAGCATACTACGCCATACATGAAGGCTGTTTGCTTTTAATTTTTTTTAAAGAAAATATGAAATCCATTATACAACAGATTAGTGGTTTTGTTTATACATCTCTACAAAAGTGTTTTTGCATTTTTATTAACTGGTCCAACCTTTACTGACTTCTGAAAGCCTGTACAATTTAAAAGTGTACAGAAAGTATTTTTTTAAAGAAATGTCATATAGGATTATTGCTGAGATATTAAAGACCATTTCATAAAAGCTGCAAAACTGTATCTTTAACCTTAATATATAGAGACTGATGCAAACATAGGAAAATTCCAGTCTATTAGTTACATTTAACAGAAATAACATTCCTCCAAATTACAGTGTTCTGGAAATACAAAGTAATTTACTTTTACTTTTTATTATTATTTCCAAATGTTAAGTTACTGGGACAACTTATAAGGAAAATAGGCTTATATAGGAAACTTTAGACTTGCTTTTCAGTGGTATAAGCAAAATGTCTATGTTAGCAGTCGCCTTCCAGAATCCTTTTAAATATGTAAGACAGAGACAGCTTTACTAGCAAGACTACAGAAAATATACAGAGGCAAATAAAATCATTTGCTTAGGAGTGCATCTATCGATCAAGCAAATTATGACAACTCTATTTCCAAGTCCCCTAAAGAAAATTTTACATCTCATGACCACTGCAAGGAACAGCAATTTGCTCTGTAAGCTTATGTTGCATTTGAATTGGTGAGAGCCCATTTGCCTCAATATGCTTTAAATTGTCCCATGTTGCCATATGTTTAAATTTGTTTCCTAGTTTCAACAAACATGTGGACAGAAATGAGATATGAAATACTTCTACTTTCATTAACATCAAAAAGACATTTGAAGACCAGAAAGTGCCAAATAGTCCTTTCAGAAAGTGGATTAAAACACTGCAATGATAATACAAGGACAGTATTATCAGTTTTCTATGTACACTGAAACACTGCTTGCTGTTTCATGATATTGATATGTCACCTACCACTCCCAGCAAATCTTAGTGCAAACATAATATGTGAACTTTGTAAACGCCAAGACAATTTACGCAGCAACAAAGTTCTAGAAATCACAGAACTGTTTGAGATTCTCAGTACACAAGAATGAATGCTTTCTGAAATCTGTCTTGCCTTTTGCAGTAATGTGTCATTCTAGTCAAAGATAAAATGTTTCCTATATAAATCTTCTAAGTCAGAATCAAATGTAACTGTTCAGCAGTTCTGTACAAACTTTAGTGGAGGAAGTCCATTCATTAGAGCAGCTTGGCAAAAAGATTTGGGATTTCATTAAAATTAAATGTTAGACTGCTTGCATGGCTTTTAAAAAGAAACAAATCTATTAAGGGAAAACTGCTGATATAATAATTCTTTTGCAAAGCACACAACCACAAAGGGCAAACCTGCCACAATCTGCTTTCCTACACTGGTATCTATGCATATATTTATGATTTGAAAAGGATCTGTGTGACAATCAAAGCATCGTAATTAAAGAAAACAGGTTTAATAAAACAAGCTGTTTGACCAAGCCTTTTTTTTTTTTTAATTATAAAACCAGAATTATAAGTTTTCCTTTAATCCTAAACATTCCATGTGAAAGTTTTTTTTTTTTGTATCAGCACTGAGATGTCACTCACGCAGGGTGGAATCTTCCTCTTCTCCATCTGGATTAAACCTATTGAAACGTAGGCTGAAATCTGACTCGGATTCAGCATTCTCAAATTCAGCTGCGACAGGGCCGGTGGTGGGTCGAAGAGCCCGAGCTTCGGACTGGCAGTTTGGCTGCACTTGGGGGCGGGTACTTTGGGAAACGGGACTGGACTTCGGCTTTGGCTGAGGTGGTAACATGGGGCTGCCAAAGGCCAAGTTGCTCAGCGCATCCAGGGTACCATCAGGGTCAATCATAGCATTAATTGCTGAGCAATCAAAAAAAGATGAAAGGGATAGAGAAGAAAACCATTAAAAATACATGAGGGTGTTAATGATGTCAAAGACTGTCTTATAAAGGCTGATCTCAGGATTCTCTATCACCCAATCTTTGATATTTACCCTCAAAAATATTTCTGTTAAGAATGTTCCACACATAATTCCTTTGGGATTCTCTAGAATATTTAATCTTTAGTTGAGCGTTTTCTCAGCCATATAAAAAGATATCATCACTTTTCTGTTTTAAAATAAATTCAGTGACGTTTCTTTACCAAATGTGCCAGCAATTATATGATATTTATGTACACAACTGCTACTGTGAATGTATTTTAATAAAATGCGTTAACTTTGTTTCCTGATATAGAGATAAATAAATAAAATTAAGTATGCAACACAAAAGTGGAAAGAGAAAACAGATTTGTACCTTGCAGCTGTTTTTCAACTCGTTTCAGTTCTTGTAAGATTGATGATATTTCCTAGGAAAGAAACAAATACGTTTAATTAAGGAAAAAGACACTCAATCTACCTATCTGTAGTAAACAATCCCCGTTCCCCAATTTGCACTATGTTGTTTGGGTTGTCCATCCCAGCATTAAGAACACCCTTGCTGATGGTGGCCCAGCCATGTCCATCACATGCCCTGGGCTGCAGTGCTTGAGGCTGGATAGCTGTGGCACACTCAGAAAACAAGAGCTCCTCAGTAGCGGCTGACTTCTAGGGTCAAGAAAACCTCACTCTGTCCCTTGTTCATCTGCCTGCCTGTTCTTCTCAAGCACAGACTTATACACCATTGTTCTGTAGAAATTGAGTCAAATAACAGCAAACCTTCAAAGGGAAGCTACTTCCAGTATTAATGGAACAGGGTGATTTATAACCTTGTTCAGATGTAAGAATAGTCAGGCTGCATCAGGATTTTGCCTGTAATCATTGGGCCCTGTGCCCACAAGACTGTGTACAGCACACTAGCGTTGGGTCCTCAGTGTTTGTTTGCCTTACAGATTTTTCTCCTCTGTGCCACACTACTTGTGAACACACATGTAGACACAGCAACACACTCAGAAACACAAGAATCATTAAATGTAGCACATCTTAAATTATAAATATGAAAATCCTACAACTGAAGAATCCTACACTGAAGAATAACATTATTCCAGCTACTGAGGAGACCTGTCAGCGGTCTTCAAAGGCTTAGTATTTTCAAAGACACTGATTTCAGAAACCTATTTAACCCATTTCAGAAACCCATTCTGTACTAAGTTATGTGATTTCTGTGGGTGGCAAAGAGATTAATTACCTTAGATTTTAAAAAGACATCGTCTTTAAATAGTAGATTCCACATCTGGGCTGGACACAAATGTCCCAAGGATAAAACAAACATCAGTTACAATTGTCCTCTGTTAACTTTTAATAACATTCAGTGGTAAAAAAACCCACTGCATTTGAGTAATATATTGCTCTGAAATCTGAGCAGTAACTTGAAAATTGGTGCATAGACAAAAAAAAAAAACCAAACAACCTTTAAAAAAATGCAAGGTACTTTAATGTAAAGAAAAAAAAAATCTGTAAAATGCTGAACTTAGGAAGAAATATACAACTAATCTTTTTTAATGAATGCCTTAAATATCCATATTAATGGCATTTCAAATATAAACCAGTAAAGCCTGATCTTATTCTGGAAACGGATAACAGAAACTCCTTACATTATCACATTTCTAAAATTAGGAACTTCCATGAGTAACTTGCTTAATTAAGCTTTAGAAAAAAAACACAAAACTGACAGTGTATCTATTAAATTTTAACACTGAGTTACTGATGATTGCCCTTAAAAATATACCACTCTACAGAAATAATGGGCCAAGTTTTTAATACTTCAAGGAAAAATCCATCTGGATAAGTTTAGTAGCTCATGATGAACTAACAGAGAAGTTCTGGCCAGTACAATGCCAGAGGAAATCCGTTCACATTGTGCTTCTGAGCAGTGCAATACGAAGTATGCAAGATGGAGTTTCCCACCTTTCCCTCAGAAAAGAAAACCACCTCTGTAAGTCAACATTCTTAAGAGCACCATACTCCAGATGGGATAATGTAGCTAGACTCTCTACCTGCTCTTATGTGCGGAGACATTTCCCAAACCCTATGCTCTGTGTTTAGAAGCAAAGGAGATGAGTACTAGGAAACAACATGCATGCTCTGTTCCCTCACGCTGTCATACACTCTGGTAAAGAAATGGCCCTAATAAGGAAAGAGTAGAAGACTACTACATGAATCAGCTACAGTGGTAACTGGCACCCTATGGTTATCACTTCATGAAATCAAGGTGATAATTTTTCATCAAGGAGTGCTTTTATTGCAATGTGTCTACAGATTATTTTCATTCACATATAGCAGAATGCAACTATTTCTCTAAATATAAATAATCAGTATTAATAGTACTATGTATTACATATTAAGCATTCATAATTAGTAGGTAAAGTAGTCTCTAGATTGTAAAAAAAGTTGATTCAAAAGCAATCCAAGACTCAAACTAATGTGTCCTGGTTTGGGTGAGAACAGAGCTAATTCTGTTCAGTGATTTTACTTTTCAGCTCAGTTCTTCTAACTGCACTGTCTGAAGTCAGCAGCCTGTTTGCACAGACAGTGTCTGCTGCTGGCAGTGATAACACCCTGTGTTTAGAGTTACTACCAAAGACTGGTGTGCAGACCAAGGCCACTGCTGGATCTTGTGTACCACGTTCCATTATTATTATTTTCATTTTCATGAAAGCTGTTCTAGTTTCCTTTTCTAATTGCTAAATCTCTCTCTTATTCCTTTTCTCTTCCCCTGTGGGGAGGGAGTGAGGTTAACAGAGAGCGTCTGTTATAGGTCTAAGGGGCTGCCCTGAACCTAAACTGTGACAGTACTATACTTTCGTTGTTTTTCTTTTGTTTCACACCAAAGTCCTTCTAGTTGTTATAGCTGACTGCCCTATTTATATATAAAAACTTCATCAGTGGCTGTGACTAACACATCTAGTAACCTTTTCTGCTCAAAGTGTGTGCTTTATTATCTCCCAGAATAGGTATAGCAAGTTTACTACATGGATGAATGTGAAATGGTCCAGGAAGAGAGTAAAGGAGTATTGAATACCACAGGGTTCTTAGGGGAATGAAATACTGGTATGAAGGATGCATTTAAATTGTGTTATCAGTTACACATGGTGTCTTTGGTTCCTCTGACAGTAGCAGAGAGTTAATGACATGTTGGCAGGCACACCTAACTGGCCAGATCAATACAGATAATTTGTTTGCAGATAGTACAATGTTATCTCTTCACTGAAGTACACCAAAGAAATGGTTTCCCTGCAGGAAGCACTAACTTTGCTTTTGAAATGGAATGCCTGCAGAAACCCTCTCTGTGCCATCATGTCTGGTTTCTCAGAGTCTGTAGAGGTTTGCAACTCCACGTGTTGGAAGCATGAAGAAAGATGCTCTTGCAAAATGGTACCATGTGATATGTGAATAACCTGAATGATGCACTGATGAGGGTGATGAAAGGAAATAAATATAATACAGGTTGCTGAGCTATGGAGTACTATGATTTCTACTTATCTAGAGCTTTTCTTTGTCTTTTATTACCTTTAAATTTTTTAGGCTCAAATGGTGGCCCTTTGTTCCTACCCATCCCCTCTCTACCACAGGCCCAGTCCCTTCCCCTGTTTTCCCACTCTGGCTCACCTGGTATCTAAGATTCCCTGCCCCTATTTTCTAGTCAGAGCTCCTCAAAAACTCTTAGACCTTGAGAGTACCTGCTTGCTTGCAGAGCATGGGAAGTTGGAAAGTCCTTGATACCTTAGCAACAACTAAAAATACCAGTGTATTATCAGCATTCGTCTCATACTGAATCTAAACCACAGCACTATTCTAGATACTAAGCAGCAAGCTACTAAGAAGAAAATAAAATTATCTCTATCCCAGCCAAAACAAGGACAACATGTAAAGTCTCTTTGTGAGGATATACAGCTCCCATGGTGTCAAATGCCTCAGTTCAAGCCTAAGTCTCTGTTACAAATAAGTATTTGTACTGATTCATTTGAGGAAGTGATAATTGGCAGGAATATTTTGACATCAGTTAAAAACCACCAAATTTTCTAGGTCTCCATTTTCCATATCCCTAAAAGCACTTGCTATCCTGCCATGAGACAAATACCAAATGATTGGAGAAGGTGCTAAGTGTTAAAAAAACTTTTGACCAGGATGTCACATCTCACCATATTCTACCACTGCTTCCATCTCATATATATGTTAGTCAGCTTGTTGGAGATGCTAAGTGCTGCTTTTTCATTGTAATTTCATATTTAGCAGTTGAATGAAGTGATATTGTCAAATGTCAAGGAGCAGCAAGGCCAGGCTACAAGGAACTGAAGGCAACCAGTGAGACAGGCTTGGGCAGTGTCCACACCAACAAGGGGTCAGGCCCATGGTACCAGTGCAAGGGGATCTAAGAGGGTCTACTGATGTTAATCAGGGTCATCCAAGAGTCCTATGATTTCCAGATACATCCACAAGGATGGGACAGCCCTGTGGCACCAAGCCAGGCAGTCAAGTCATGAAGATAAAGTCAGGATCAGTGAAGTGTATGGCCAAGCAGGGCATTCCTGCAGTATAGCTCAAACAAGCACCAAGCCTGAGACTTGAGATAAATTTGGCTCCCAAACTAGAGGGGGAAGCCCCCAGCCAGGCTTCTCACAGCTCATTCTCCCAAGCTAACTGCTTTCCCAGCAGCCTGACCCAACATCACCTGTGGGTGTCACATGATCCAAAACCTCAGGGTGTGAGAAGAGGTTGCAGAGCTTGGTGGTGCCCTCAGGGCCCTGACATCAAGGTGAAAATGCATCTAATGGGTCACTGCTGATCTATATGTACATTATGTATATGCTTTTCCAGCTTATTTTCCTTTAAAAAATTAAAATATATATAAATATATATACTATTTACACGCATGGCTGTTGGTAGATTCCCTTTATGGGCTCATCTAGACCCCAAACTTCTAAGTCAGACAAAATAATGATGGTGCTGGAATTACATTTCAAAGATGTACAGGTAAGCAATACCTAGAAGTTCATATATCCCATAGATTGAGAATATTAATACTTTTTCCATTATCTGGATCCTCTGCTTGTGCTGATTTCTTTCTGCCTTGGAAGAGCTTGTTAATTTTTGACATGCCTCCTGCATTGCTACAACTGTTTTCTCTGACTGAACATCTGTAACACTCCGAATAGAAGCACATCCAAGGAATAGACACTTTGAGCATTATAAACTTTCATTATACATAGATTTCAAAAACACTTTGTAGGAAAAGAAACTTTCTAGTGAAAGCTAAAGAAGCAACCCCCAGTTCAAGCTGTAAGGGACTACCAGATATGCCCTACTGAAAAGTTAAACTAGCGTTATGCAAAAATTTTAAGAGAACTTGAGAAAAAAACCAAAACAAATGCCTGTGACCTAAATGACATTGCAGACTCTATTTCCAGATACACAGCAAGCTCTGGCTAATAGCAATATGATTTCAAAAAAGCACATTCATGTCAGGCTGAATTCCTCCTTTGTGGACTCGCATTATTTCTGGGAATTAGTTGAAAAAGCAGTCATTTCTAAGCTGATTAAGGTTGAAAGGCCTGATTAAACAGCCCTTTTGGGTATAATAGTAGCCCTCTGTAATAAAAAATGGTGAATTATTAACATTGTCCAAAGATTTCTGATGAAATGAAAGAATCTTTTCAACTTTTAGAACACAAGGACCCACTGGGTACAGACACACCAGTGTGCTGGGGCTACTTATTGAAAAATGGCCAGGAGCTAGAGTAGTGCAGCACAGCAGATTTCATCATAGTATGAGAGGTCAGTATGTTAAGAACTTGAAAGCAAGGAAATCTTGGAGGACATTGCCACAGGGATCCACTCACCACTCTTTAAACTTTTTTCTTGTTAAAAGTTACCTGGACAATTAAAGAGTTATTTTTGGAGAGTGACATTGAGGAAAGCCCTAATACTGTTATGCTCCCTGACTAAAGCAGGGATACCCTGCTATATTTTAACTTTAAACTGGTATCTCTTTTCGACAGCACTGGCAGATGACCCGTTAGAAACTGATACAGAATCAGTCCTAGCTGAAAATGCTTTTGAGTTCTGTTTTGCATCCAAATCAAGCTGGGTTGTTAAAAACTTGCCAGTCACTGACAACTTACTTATACCACTGTATTCAATCCAGGGATCATAATGGGATATCTTAGGCTTACACATAGAAAAGGAGGTTTATCTTCCACTATCTACAAACTTTTGGGTTTCAGCCTGTGTTTAATTTCACCATTCAGATCTTGTATTCTCACCATCTTCTTACATCATGAGCTAGAGTCTCTGATACTTTCATTATGTTCAGAGGCATTAAGCCATCATCACATTATTCCTTTCAATTTATTTCTGAAGCAAAAACTTTGAGAGTTCATCTAGACAGCAGACATTACAGAATCATTCACTGAAGCATAAATTAATAGTTTATACTGATTAATACCCCATGGTATATATATCCAACTCTTGAAAGCGGAATTTCAGTTCCATTATCACTTCATTCCCAAAATAAGTCAATATTTGAGTCTGAAATTAATTGGGAAAAATGTGAATTGTTGGAAATCTCTCAGCAGCCATGTAATGGAGAATCTCTCTCAAAGGAATCTCCATAGGGGAATGAATGCAATTAAGGACCAAGGTAATAAAGTGCCAAGAAATTTTAACTAGCTAGTAAAGCCTTATTTAAACCCTGAGTTCCCCCAGTGAAGTGAACAGGGAGTGCCATCTGTCCCTGAGCTGCTGCAGAAAGATTAAGTACAAAAATTAATATTCTACATAAATATCTCTATATTTTCTGTTGCCTCTTCGCATATATCCTCCTAAGTTACAAACCAGAAATTAATAGCATTTGTTGTGGTCTCCCATTTGATTCTGGTTAACAACCTGTCTGTCATCTGAAAAAAGTGAAATTATTATAGGCGAAGTGGCAAATGTGTTTTCCCTTTCCCAATGCTAAATAAACAGTGTTCTGCATCGCTGCCTTTACTACTGTAGGGATAATTAAAATTAAGAAACTAGATCAGACTCTTCTGGACTGTCACAAGTCCCAGAATGCCTTAAAACATTTTACTAATGAACAACTCCACCAGTCTGAAGGTCTTTATGAAAGGAGGTCCCTCCTTGAAAGTGTCCCCGTGGCAGAGTGCAGGTTGTAATAAGAGATTTTTTTATGGCCTGCAGACAGCTTCATACCAAAATATATATATCAACTTTATCAGAAACACTGGAGTTCAAGCTGGCAAAGGTCTTCTTCTCTAATGCCTCAGAGTGTTGTAATACAGAAAATAGGGCACTGGTAAGTACTGCCTGCGACTGTCCAGCAGTCAGGCAGCTGAAGGAACAGAGAATTAAAGTGGTCTTTAGTAGACAAACTTCTGCTGTAAAATCACATTGACTGTTTATTTGATGAAATGGATTACCACAGTCAGATTACCACAGTCACAAAAGATGTTGGGGTTTTAACAGCTGCAAAGATAATGCCTGCATTCAAGTGTATGATTTTATAGAAAACAGAAATAAGCCTGAGCTCAGAATAGACAAAAGGGTGTTTAGCTGTTCTGAAGGAGCAACACAGAATGAGTAGCTTTCCACCCTAGAGAGCAATGAGACAAATTCAAAACCACTTGGAGCATGCAGCTAGATACAATTGTTTAAGAACCACTGAGACTGATGAAGGAATTCCCAACTCTGCCCTCAATTCACTCCTTTCCCTGTTATGAACATCTCTTATTTTATAACTGTAACACTCACTGTAATGTGTTATGTCTATGTTGCATTGTATGGCCTTGTATTGTCTGCAGTTTTGACAAGCTTAAAAATTGCCTAATTGCACACTTCTGTCTTAGATTCTGGGAAGCATGGAAGAATGCAGCATTTGGGAACACACAATCTCCCCCCTGCCCCCCCCCCCCCAAAGAAACAAAAGAAACCCCCAAACCCCACAAAATAAAAACAACAACAAACCCAATCCCAACAAAAAAGTACGTTTTATCTGGTTTTGTAGAAAAAAAAAAAGCTTCCCCAAATGGGCCACAATACAAGTTCTCCAAAGAGAATGTGATAAACCTTGTTTGTTATTTAAAAAAAAAAAAATTAAAAAAAAATAAAAAAATTAGTGTATGCTTTTACACTGCTGTTGCTGGGAGATACTTTGCTTCTGCTGAGTGTGATGGTGAACAGTGATTAGTAGCATAAACAAGCAACACGGCAAAGGATGGTGCTGGAACAGAGAGGCAAGTACAGCTTTGATACTGCAGGAGAACCTATAAAAGGAGGGAGCTATATTTGATACTAACAAGAAAAAGAGTACTTTAAAAAGCAAGAGCAAAAGTCAAGGAGAAGATATATGTGCCTGGAAGCAGTGGGATAAGTGCCAGGTACAGACTAAAGACAATACAGCTGGAGTAAGTAAGAACTGAGAAGAGAAGCTGCTAGCCTGCAAACAGGGTCATGGGAGACAGAAGTTTTGGAGCAGAGAATGCTCTGGAAACTGTGTGACTGAACGAAGGGAAGATTGAGAGTGTGATGGCCAGCACAGCACAGAACTTAATACACAAAGTCCTTGTGTAAAAATAGATGGGTTAGAGGAACAGAAATAGAATTGATGGTTTGGGTGAAAGATGAAGTCAAGCCAAAGTGCACAGCTAAGGAATTCACAGAAGATTTTGCCAACCCAACAGATTATGAATCTGAGGTTGAAAAAAAATCTTTCTACATATTTAAAAATCACATATGTGGCAAGAAAAGGTTTATTGTCAAATTAACCATGGAAATATATTCTATAGCAGCAGTTCGTAAGTCTTCTGCTCAGTAAAGCCTCTTAACCATCTGAATTCCTTTTGGGTCACCATCTGAATTGAAAACATACTTTATCTGAAAATTGATTTTTTTCCTAGACCACTTACCATTGCCTCATGGACCAGCAGATTGAGAATGAAACCATTTTCAGAGACTCCAGAAGGCATGAGACTGAAGGAAGAGGGAGCAACAGGAGCTGGGCAAGTCTGGGATAAGGAGAGGCAACTGTGTCCTGTCCAGGGCAAGGGGAAAGATACGGGACTAGAAACATGGGGAAGAGGAGATGAAGGCAGGACAGCAGGCTGCTTGAATCTGAGAGACTGATCTGCTAGGCCTAAAATGCATAGTAAGGAGAAGGAACAAGGGATGGGGAAAGTTGGGTCTAGATCAGAGACAGGTAGGAACAGCTAAGTGACAGACATCGGGTTTGTCTCCAGATAGTACAATGGCCTGAAACTCAGTATTGAGGCCAACAAACAAGAAATTGTATTTAAAACTTACATATTTGTTAATGAAACATGCTAAGTCAATAACTCTATCTTTGATTATTCTCTTGCTCACATTCCTTCAGTATTTTCATTTAGATATTTTACTGAAGTGAACTGTACCAAAACAGGTTTTAAGAAAGTACTCACAGCATATCCAAGACAGTTCTCCAAATTTTCCCCCTTAGAAATCTCAAAGCACTTGGATGTTTGTGTTAGTGTTATACTGAGAATGGCATGCTCACACTATGCTGGGAATGACAGCCCTGAGAGGGCACTGGCTGGCAGACAGATTTTCACTTGGTATATCTTTAGCATGAGTTGAGGGTGTGGCCTGTGCTCTGCATCTGTTTTCTCCTTTCCAGATCTGTGTTTTTACTGAAGTTCCCTTTAGAACACTTAACAGAAAACTACAAGTAGGGACAAGGAAGAAGAGACCACCACAGACATCTAATACATTAGATACTACAGAAAAGATTCATTAGGATCTGGCACTGTGAGATACAAATCTAGTGTTCCCCTGCAGCACAGTGACAAAATAATGATTATGTACAAAATTAATGGTTATTAGATGTATAAATTACTCCAGATTGAATGGGTGTGAAGAGTTATACCACTACTAATTTTTCTTTAGCTTAGCAGCCCCATGCTCCCACTGAATTTCTGACTGGGTTGCAGGATGCATGAATCCACTGAGCACAACAGCAGCAGTGTTACTGTAGCTGCACTTGTCTATGGCTGCCAAGCAGGTAAAGTCTGCAGGGAGTGGGAATAGCTTTTATTAGAATACCTGGCATATTTGGGAAAAAAACAAAACAGAACAAAACAGTCTGTACAAAATCATAGGCACTCCTTGGGTTTTTTTATGCATGTCTCTCATGGATGTAAATTTGTAATTTTCAGGTAAGATATTAGGAACTTGGGACATGCAAGTCTGAACTTTTTCTTTCTTGCTCCCTTTTCAAGGTATAGGAAAACAAAAGATAGGAAGATAGAAAAAAACTCTGTTCACTAAAAGATAAACATATGCACAAGGATGAATTAATCTTCACACAATTTCCAGAAGTACAAATGTACAACTGATGTTGTTACTTCATTGGGACCAATCTGAAGACTGCTGTCATCTGAAGCCATAATTCATGGAAGCATCAATTTCCTAGATACAATGGAAACGTTAGCAGAAGGTTTCCCGATCAGACAATACATGGCCATTTGTTCTGATTGAATGTAAAAATTTCCTTGTTTGTTCATAAATCAAAATTAAAAGCTAGATTATTATGTTAAGAAAGTAACTGCTGATACAGGGAGCCTGTGCTACTTCTGTCAGGACAAAAACATTGGGTGAAATCCTGTTTGGATTAATCAGATTACTCTAAAAAAAGAAAAAATTCAACCCATTTGGGAAGACAAATACGTGGCTTAAATCTCACTGAGGGAGAAACATGTCTTCATGTACAAAAATTTATTAGTCAAATCCATAAAAAGACAAAGGATTCAAGTTGGAGTTCAACAGTGCAGTGCAGAGCTATGCTGGCTATTCAATATGTACAACAGAAGAGCTCTGGTTCCAAATAAATCAACAGATATAGGCTTTGCCTGCAAAAGAAAGTGGCAGTGGTTTCACTAGTATTGTTTCTTTAAATCAGTTTCATTAAACATGAAGCAAATCCACATGTGGACACACTTAAATTGATTTACAACTGGCTTATGTTGGTTTAACTTAATTCAAAGGGTGGAATTTTATATGGCAGCTATACATTGATTTAAGTTCATCTACATAAGACTGCAATGGTTCAATTTAAATAGATTTAAAACAAGATTTCAGTTAAGCCACTTTTGCAGCACTTTAAATATCAGATTAGGTCTTACTAAGTAAACACACACAGAAGCAGATGACAGACACTTTTAAAAGAACAGGAGATTCAAATAAATCTGAGTTAAATTTTATGGAACAATTCTTACATTTCTGTTTGTACAAAACTACACAGAATCACCGAATGTTAGGGGTCTGAAGGGACCTCCAAAGATCATCCAGTCCAAGCCCCCCTGCCAGAGCAGGACAAAACTAGAACAGATCATGCAGAAATGCATCCAGACAGGTCCTGAAATCTCCAGAGGAGACTCCACAATCTCTCTGGGGGAGTCTGTTCAGTGCTCTGTCACCCTTAGAGTAAATAAGTTCTTCCTCATGTTGAGGTGGAACTTCCTGTACTCAAGCTTGAATCCATTGCCCCTCATCCTATCACAAGGCACAAGTGAAAAGAGGTTGTCCCTGTCTTCTTGAAGCCCAGCCCTTACGTGTTTATAGATATTAATTAGATCCCCTCTCAGTCTTCTCCTCTTAAGACTAAAAAGCCCCAGGTCTCTCAGTCTTTCCTCACAAGGCAGGTTCCAGTCCCCCTTTTTTTTTTGTCTTTACTTGGTTATTTTTGACATATATGTTCAACATCCTCCCATTGCTACAATGACTTTTTGTTCATACTTATGGAAAACTCCTATTCAGCATTCCAGCAACATGGATCATCTTAGCCTCTGAAGGACACTTAAAACCCATGAGTTTTGATGATCAGAATGCTTTCCTACAGTGCACAGATGAAAAAAAATGAGGGTGTTTGATACAACAGTGAATACCTTTTCTCATCCATATGTTCAAGTCATTCTCCAGAGTCAGTTTTTATGTTGCATTCCCCATGGAGGATATAGGCCATGCAGCAGGGAACAGATTACCTATTCTCATCTGCTTGTAATTCTGCAGTCAAGTTGCAAATCCTCATTTTATTTCATACCTGAACATAAGGGAAAGAAAATACCAAAGAGAAAAGGTGAGTTCTACAATATTCATTTTAATATGATAGGGTTTTGTTACTTTTTTTTTTTTTTTACTCAAAGGTTTTTTTGCAATGCAAAAAGAAAATTAAAAAAAAAAAAAAGTGAGCAATGCTTACTTGGGATAAATATTCACTGGTCGCCATACGTTAGAATGAGCTACAGTGACTGTTCATTGGAATGGTCTCATCAGCACCAGTCAGGAGGTGCTCAATGCTTTTGAAAATGAGGCCATTTATTTCAGGGTCTAAACGGGCACTTGGGAATGTAACTTCAAGTATGCATTTCTCAGTGCCATACCTGCTAGCCTCTAAAACGCACAATTCCTCAGCATAGACCCAAACTAAATCTCAGTATTTTACCCTTCTAAAGTCAGTGAAATTTTTAACACTTTCAGTGGTTCCAGTGGGACCAGGATTTCATCCCATATCTTCTCTTCGCTTAGTTTAATGTTCAGCATGCCATCAGTGGGTAATCAGTACAAATGGGATTCATTTACTTGGTGAAAGCAGGACTGTGGTGGTAGTGATTACCCCATTAATTAGTTTTAATAATTTATTTTTTTTCCCTCATCTCCCTGCCACAACCAATGAAGAAAAACATCACCAGTCATCTTATGAGTGAAAATACTCTGCATTTTCCTGATGTTCTTCACAGGACCAATTTGTCATATGAGGGATGGGGGACTTTACTTGGGGGATCAGGAATGTTAATGTTCTTGGGAAATTATTTGATTCCTTTCACTGGGAATCTTTTCCTTCCTTTCCTTTCCTTTCCTTTCCTTTCTTTCTTCCTTCCTTCCTTCCTTCCTTCCTTTCTTCCTTTCCTTCCTTCCTTCCTTCCTTCCTTCCTTCCTTCCTTCCTTCCTTCCTTCCTTCCTTCCTTCCTTCCTTCC
>JANIJG010025478.1:0-11510 GCA_024611175.1 Megaceryle torquata
ATAAAAAGAAAATCTGGAATAGGAGGGTGAAGGAAAGTCCTCTGGCAGTCACCATAACTAGCATTGTCAGGAGATGCATGCTGTAGATTGTTCCTTCTTCAGACTTGGGGGAAATGTCACAGTGCAGCTGTGAGCAACTAGGACTTTTGTCATTGCCTACAAAAGAGTAACTATTGAGAAATACTTGTACTGTTATTACATGAGCCTTGGTTCTAGATCACAAAAATAATACCAGCTTTACTTAAAGCTGTGTAGTCCATTTATCCCATCCTTATTGTGCATGAACATCATTCTAGGAAATGTTCACTAGATGTTAGAATTATGTTACAAAAATGCACCATGATGTTACTTTACTTCCTAACTTACTGGAGGATCTGGCCTAGTGATCAAGCTCCTTTTAGGGAAGGAGATATTTGATCATGTCTAGGTTTTGCACCTTTAATGTTAGATCTTGTTTTTGTTCAATCAAGAAATAGGGAAGGTCCACAAAGCAATTCATCAAGCTTTAAATAATGTATGAGAATGAGCAGACACTTGCCAGGTTGGTCAAAGTGATGAGAAGACAACCACATCTAGTCTGAAAGCAATACTCTCAGAAACTCAGGGAGCTGGGACAGCAAAGGGTTGTGTGCTCTTCTGAAGTTTGGGTGGCAGGTCAGAAAAAAACCTGTGAAAAATGCATATGTAGGTTATTGGGTTTGTTCTTCCCCCCCCATGAGTCAGACACTTCTGTTGCATCTTCTATCTGGTTCTGCCCTGGCATGCCCCAAGACTGGCCCAACATAACAGCGGGTGTTGCAGAATCTCAGATGTTCTGTGGGAGGTGTGTGCTGATGTCTGTGCAAGCAGGCACTGCAGGAACAGCTTCCTGATACAAATAGGTAATTTTAGAATTAAAATAACTGTACATTTGAAATTAAGGTGAACTTTGATCTTATAACAAAATGAGCTTAGCTTGCAGAAGAACTCCATTGCTGAATTTTAATTGTGCTTGGAAGAAGTCCATTGCAGGATTAGTGGCTTAAGGTCTATAGTAAACCATCTGGTAATTATGGTCCTGTCCAGCAGAAGACCATGGTGAGCCTATGCTTTGGACACTGGAGTACCTGGAAGTGAGTGGGAGCATGGAGTTAGAGGCCAAGAACAAAGGGATGGTGGTAGGAGAATGGTGTAAGGAGAAGCGTGGTTTCTGAGCTGATGTGTGTAGGGGAAGGTGTGTGATGGAAGGGGGGGTCTTTCCACACATGTTGCCTTGCAGACAGCTGAGACTTGGTGCTGCTGCTAAAGAAATTATTTTAGGACTTCACTGATATATTTCATAACAGGATAGTAGAGCAGTAATGAAGTAAAGAGAGTGGAGGACTATACAAACTATGCAAACATATTATTAATTACTGGAAATTTTCAACATAGTTTCTAAGGTGCAAAAAACTCCACACCTAAAGCATATCCCTTCATTAAATTATCATTTAACTTTAAAGAGTTGTTGTTGTTATTGTTGGTTTTTGTTTTAGTTGCTTCCTTCTCTTACCCCAAAGGAAATAAATATTTTTTCTGGGAAAACTTCTTAATTTAATTTTTCAGTTTGTTGGCTTTGGAAAAGAATGGTTTTGAAAAACAACTTTTTTTTTTTTCTTATAATAAAAATGCCTATTAGTTGAAAATAAATTTCCCTGAAGGAAAAAAGAAACCGAACAACAAAAACAAACCAAAACCATTCTTTGATAGTTTCTCAGACTGTACTTTTGAAGACCTAGAAAATAGTACAAACATGGAAAATGATAACCTAAGTTGTCTAAAGTTAATGGGGGTTGACTTGTCTGAATTTTTGGGAGATCATTTTTACTGTTTCCACGCCATCCTTCTGAAAATGAAGCTTCTTTATATTATCAGGTTGGATACCAAAACTGTATAGAACCTATTCACCAGATTCAAAAATTTAACATTTTTAAGTAAAATGTTGATTTTGTTTTACACTTAAGCTTTTTCAACTCCATTTGATAGCTGGGGAACAGAACATGCTTTCAACTTAATATAGTGCTTGGTAGGTCTTATACATGCCTGTGGGACTTAATTTTTAGAATCACCTTGACACTGCTAACAATGACTTCATTTCTGAGCTCTGAGTATAGACATAAAATGTAATAGTTAGGAATTATTTCTTTAGTGGTTGTTTCATACAGTTAATACTGTAGCTCTTAGTAGCGCTGCAGGAATTCCAGAGGGTATGTGTTTATGGCATATTGCACTGTTAGGTTTTTATTTTTTTGAACTGTCTGCATTGCACACTGCCCTGTAGTAGAGAGATACCCATTTCTTCTGTAAGGAGCTAGTCCAGGTATTGGAAACAAACTGCTGCACATCAAAACTTAGGAAATTAACCCCATGTGTAGCTCCACTTCATGAGGTGAGACCACAGCCCAGTGGAAATGCATTGAAAAGAATTGCAATTGAAAATAAGAGATCCCAGAAGGCAAAAGCTCTGTGGAATGGACAGCCTGGAAGTGCTGGTGGCTGTGAAGGCAAGGGGTATTGATAGCAAAAGCACTGGCTAGGATGGTCATGGCAGTGTTTCTGTTAATGGTTTTCAGGCATAAGAATCACTGTGGATCACAACAATACGGTTTGTGTTTGCAGCAGAGCAGCTCACATGGGGATGTTTGATATAAGCTGAGAAACAAGGAGGCTTTGACAGAGGTTTTGAATTCAGGGTGTGCTGATTGCACTGGCACTAGACTGGGAGAGCTGGCCTGATGCCTTCACTAGCAGGGAGAGGGTAGTCACTGTTTCTGGTGTGTATGAGCAGTGGTGGGCATTGCACCAGTGCTGGCTGGAGCATGAGCATGTCCAGGGTACGTACTGAGCAGAGAGATGCCAGGACTGCTTTTCCACACATTTTTGCTGCACTGTCCTCCACCTGCCCCCTGCATCACTGGAAGAGATTATACATTTCTCGTTAATCACCTCTGATGTGCACTTGGCTTCTTATCAGTGAGAATAGGTTTCTTAGAGGATGCACCAGCTGCTGCTTGCAGGAGATTTGAGAGTATATTCACCAAATATCTTTCAGATAAGAGAGACATTTGACAGCCTAAAAGCGTAACCATTTTTCTTTGCCACTCGAGGCCTGTAATCTCTGCAAAGGAAATATTTAAAACATTTTAATGATCAGTGTGATCCTCCTTTTATCGACTTCTGAGTTTCTCACCACTGTACTTAACTCCTGCTATAGGAGTATTTCATTATAACAAATACTTTTTTCACATACTGTGAGAAATATTTCTCTTAACTTATTTGAGAAAGGCAAATGGCTTATTAGAATACCAAAAGAACCCCTCTTGAAAACGTGAGTAGTCTTGCTGAATACTTACTTTACTACACAAATACAACTCTGTGTTTATTGTCAAAAGTTTTTATTGTGTGATTTGAACTGAAGGAGCTTATCCTAAATGAAGACCAGACAAGTCCCACACTAAAAGAAAATTGATTGACAATTTTGAACTCTAAATGGTTTAAAGTTACCTTTCTCCTGATGTATTTTAAGTAAGCTTGGTTAAAGTTAAGAAAAAAAATAAATCAGTGTAATAACTGAAACCACCTTATATAGTCTGTATAATATTAGTAAAATAAATAGGAAAAATAAAAAAATTCACAAGCAGTATTGGAGGCTTGTAGTATTTTTGTTTATCAGAAATTCACAGTTTCTGATATCTTGTAATTCTATTAAGAATGTTGGTCTTTGTTTTCTTAAATTTTTTCTGACCTTGTAATGTTTGAAAATCTGGATCTCAAAAAAAACCCCAAGCAAACCAAAAAATGCCAATCAAAACCCCCAAAATAAATCTATATTTTCACTTACTATGTATTGCAGGACCTCAAAGTTTCAAAATTTCTAAGGCCTCATTTGTGACATTCAATGGTAATGACAATAAGAATTCTACTGGTGACTGAGTTATTTCTCACGCAACAGCAATACAGTAAATGAGCACATAGTATTCACAACAAAATAGTTCTATCTTTCAATGGAGTTTAAAAATAAAGGTTCCAATTTTAGCTGCCCAGGAATCCATGTAAATATGTGGATTCTAAGGCCAGAAGCTTTGGCCTTCTGTGTTGGGGTTTTTTTTCTAGCCAGATTGTCAGGATGCACAAGCTGTACAACTTTTCCAAAAGTAGGACTTAAGCCTTTTTTTTTTAAGTACTGAATCTGACTTTAAACGTTCTGTGCAGTGGCAAATCTCCATCTGCTGATAAATTACTCCAGCTTTTAATTACTCTTATTGCTAGAAAATGGTGTCTCATTTCCAGAATTTGTCTGATTCCAGTTTCCTGATACTGGAGGTTGCACTATTGTCAGCAAGCTTAAAAAGCACTGCACTACCCAGCTATTTAATGGTACTGGATGCTGAAGGGTCAAATTTAAAGCAAAGGCATAAAAACACGCACAGGCTGTGAGCAGCAGTTCAAAGCCAAAGCAGGAGGCAGATGGAAATGTAACTAGGCAAAGGTACCTAGTGTCGTCCCAGGCAGGGAAGTAGCACCCTCTCTAGACAATGTGTTCTTACTGACAGTTTGTAGCTAAACATACATTAAATGTAGTGGATGCTATTAAAGGACTCAACCTAATGATCATGGAGCCAGATGCCTTGTCATAGCTATAGAGGAGGTTTTATTTCAAGAATACCATACCAAAAAAAACCCCCAACATTCCTTAGGCTGTACAGAACTTCCCAGAGAACTCCATCTTTTGGCTGTTTTTCAAGTTCCATCCTCATCCTTTTTATTGCTTTGGCTCTCACATGCACCGCAGGGACAGAGGTGGCAGCTCAGCAGCTGTGAGATAACAGCCAGAAGCAATGTTCATTGATTTGTCCTTCTGTTTGCGGTCTTCCCCTGGAAGCATCCTGAGGGCTCATTACTAATTGTTTGCCCTTCACTTTGGGACCATAGAATTAATGATGTTATAAAATAGCCATTTCTTCATTGGTAATGCAACAACAGTGTGATGAATTTCAGTCAGTCTGTGGCTCTCACGATGGGGGTAACAAAAGTCCTCCTGTTTGAAAACGAAATTATCCTCTTTTCTTTCACCAGTCCTATCAAGTGGTTTTGTTTCTGTACTTTTGCAGCCTAGTTATGACCCTCAGAGTTAAGAAAACTTGGGGAAAAAAGAGGAAATAGAGCGACTCAATAACACAGCAGGCATTTCTATGACATGATACAAGCCTCATACTGTCCAACCAGCAGACTATGGCCACACAAGTCACATCAGAAGGACCAATGCTTGTAGGTCTGAGGCTATGCTTATATCATGAGGTGGGCACCAGGAAGGCTAGTGCCTTGTTGCCATCACCACCCTTAAACTGTTGGCAGGATAACATTAACAGTTTGTTATTGCTGTCCCATGCTGACCAGTGCTTTCCCAGATCAGCTATGGACATGGTACTAGCACTAAAACAGGCTGGGGGACATTCCTCATCAGCAGCCTGGTTTTGGAGCACAGGAGAACCTAGTTGTGTGCAGCTGGGCTGAGCCAAGTAACACTTTGTCAGTTCAAGGCCAGAGTGTGGGCCTGTAGTAGTCTTTTAAGATAGCACCTTGGCCTGTATGTTAGTCCTGGTGGCAGGAAGGTGGGAGAGAACGTCAGTGTTACGTTCTTACTCTGTCCATGCTCCTTTGGAGAAGGAGGACTGGACTATGCAGGGTGCAAAACACTGGAGTGCCATCATAGTAACGGTGGAGAAGACACTTCCCCAGGCGCCGCTTCCTGACCTTATCCTAAAGTGTGGAATAGCACAGTGTGATGAGATGGCAGCAATACCTTCAGCTTCTTCAGATGCATTGCTATCAGGCTGGGTAGGATCTCCAGTCATGAGGCCTACAAGTAGGAGTAGCAGAAAAACATGTATCAATAAGTAGTTCCAATTTACAAAGCAAGAGAGGGTTATGGAATCTGTTGATGTTTTCTATTTGCATGCTTTTTGATGGTGATCAAGAGCTTCTAGTAGTGTACAAACACTTGGACTGCAGAAAACTTAGGAGAACTGACTTCAAGGTGCTCTCATCTCTCTTACCTATCCTTGGGACAGGCAGAAGTGGTCTATCTTGTCTCCCTCATAGTTGTCATGGCATTAAGGACAGATGGCAAAGTGAGGTATTTGTACAAAGTACATGCAGCTGGCTCCATCCAAACAGTGAGAACCTGAGGCTTGGGTAAATTCTCCAGACCAGCTCATACCCACAGCATGGCACTGAGGGTGACCAAGTAGACAGCCACAGAGGCAGCCCAGAGAGTAATCCAGCAAGGTTATGGTGCACAGTTAGCATCTCTGACCAAACTCAAGACCGCTCCTGCCCAGAAAGGAAGACCTAACAAATATGTTTTGTCACTCCCCACACCTACAACGTGGTTCTGAATGGTAGTGCCCAGTTGGTCTTAATTAGAGTAGGAATTGATACCCAGTAGAAGTTGTTCTATTTATTATTGTCTTTTCCTAGTGTAGAATTATTGATTTTGCCCCTGAGCAAGATGATTTCTGGACCTTTTCTTTAAAGTAGCAGAATTACAGGAAATAGATATGCTGCCCACTCTGCAGAGGTGGCAGGGTAATTTGTCAATTAGGAATAAGTTCTAGAAAAACTTTTATGTCTGTGCTATTTCTGAAACCTTTTTAATTAGATCAGAGTTCATCCATATATCAGCTGAGCCAAAAGGTATTAACTATCCCCTGCGTAGGTCTTGGAGTGAGATGAAATGCAGTTTGCATTGGACTGTAAGCAGTGGGGAATCCTGAATTTTACAGTCAAAACCTGTCTGTGAAGGTTAGGTTTATTTTATTTTTAATCTTATATTTGAAAAGTAGTTTGGTGCTATGCTGCCATTCATGGATGCAGAAGCTCTGTGTTTATCTCCTGAATGGGTGTTAGTTGGTGTGACAGCCTGTCAACTTCAGTCCCGGTGAAAGGAGATGATGACATCTGGTCAGGAGGAGGATGAAGAACATGTTGCAGGCTGCTCAGTCCATGGCCTCTGAGTTTTTCTGTCCAGGTTGGTGAGGTCATCTCCTAGGGAAAGTTCACATAACACAGCCAAAGAAAAAGCAGGAACTCCTTACATAGTATCATCAACTTGGAATGGGTTTTATCCCAGTGAGTATTTAAACACATTAAGTGGGGCTGGCCTACTTTATGTTTCTAAATGGGTAATATTCAGAGCTTTGCTGTCTTGCTCTCTGGAACAAGACTGAGTGGGTATTTCTTTAAATAGAAGTACTAAATCTGCTACTTTTCTCATGTTATATTTTTCATAATTTAGGGACAGGACTGAGAAGGGAAATACTTTTACCTTGCATTTTCAAAAACAAAGGATGTTAAATATCAGCAAGTCTTATTTCTTAAGGGTTGATATTTAATTTTTGCATGTTTTGTGTGAATTATAATTTATCATTAAGTTAAAATTATGCAGTAGCTGAAATGAAGACAAATTCAAACACAGAATTATGGGAATTGCAAGGCTTCCTTAGCAGCCAGGCGTTTTATGGGCTAGCTACTTTATTCCTGATCCTTCTATCTGTGACTAAAAGGGAGTTTCCCATCTTTGTCTTAGAGCTGGCTCATCGTGCTTAGTTCCCTGAGCATCTATATGTGATCTATAAGTGATTTTACCATATTTATCCACGTGCTACAAGAAATCCTAAAATGTAAAATAATACGTAGAAGGATTTTCAAAAGAAGTGTTCAGAGTGAGCAGCCCAGCAAAAAATGGATATTTTAAAGATTCAAATGTATTCCCAGTAAGACTTTAGAAAGCCTAAAGGTAAATGATCAGTTGACAGGCGCTGTCTGCCGCAGTTGTACCCTCAGCAGAGGGCATTACCATTTAATTAGAACTAATTCAGGAATTTTCTAAAGTTTTGAAAGCTTCCCCATCACTCATAAAGGTGGAATATCAGCAGAACACCAGGAGTGTGATAGGTCCTGTATGGCGTTTTTAATTTGAATGGTGAGCAGCTCTTAATCTCTGCTTACTGGTTCTTTTCTGCCAAAGGGAAGAAAGTCCCTCTGCCAAGTTCCGGTACTTGATCTCTCTAAGTTGCTGTAAAGCCTTTACCCAGTTATTAATTTTTTTCTTTGCCACCTGTGTAACGGAGATAGTCGTCATCTACCTCAGGTTTGATTTATTGAGATTATGACATTTGTGGTAATGAATCTTCAAAAACCATACCAAGTTCATTGAGATGAGGTACTGCAAAAGGGCAGCAGGTATTGACAAATCTGATGTTTATCCTTCTATAAAGTGCCTAAACCTGCTTCAGAGACTGCATGGTGTTCTCACTCAGCTTTGCCTTTTAGGTTTGGAAATGTCTAGTGATGTCTGAAGGGGAGTTGCTGCAGATCCATTAGCATTACATCTACTAAAAACTCTTGGGAGAGAAGAGAGACTAAGGCACAGCCCTGCCCACTCTTGCCAGGATATCAAGGGGCATTGCTGTCCTTCTGTGGGCTACTGTTCAGAGAGATGAGGCTTTAAAATATTTAACTTTTCAAATCAATATTTCATATCAGGCTCACACACTCTACTTCCTTTTTTTTTTTTTCTTCCCTTCTTTGTTTCCATCTTTAATGTGTGTGTTGGCTTTCTTTTCTGGGGTTGTTTTTCCCTCCAGTAACCTGAGAATTTTTTTCATTCAGTGCTTGAAATACAGCTTCAGGGTGACCTTAGAGCCTTTCCTGTCAAAGGGTCTGTGAAACTGATGTGTTCTAGGAAGTCACTCACATCACCAGTGAAATTCTTATGAGATGATGAAGGATAGTGTGTGAAAACTGGGACAGGGGTGTTGGAGCTCTGCAGTGCAACTGGAAGGAGAGGAAAGGGAGATGGATATATAGCAATGCAATTACATAGCACTGCAGCAGAACCCAAGAAATGCTGGCGGGGAGAACCGTGTTTAACTGGGGAAGGGAATATGGACTAGCAGGTGCTTTTCCCTAACCCACACCGCAGTCCAATCTGTTCCAATCTCCCAGCTTCTTTTTCCAACTAAGTTCATGTTCAACAAATCAAAAGTAGATTTTCCTGTGGCAGTGGTAGAAGGAAGTTTCCATGTGTGCGTGCACACACGCACATTCTGACTTGACTGTTCTTGACTGGACTGGGAGCAAGGATTCGGAAACCATGGCCTGTTTAGTATCCCATACCTCAACTATACCATGAAAACTTTTTTCTTTATTACTTCTGTCTTTTCTTGGAATAAGAGATTGTGCACAAAATTGATGGGTTTAACGAGCCACATTCTTCATTTCATAGCATAAGAGCGACTCTTTTTTTCTCTTTCGCATGGATCTCACTGATGGTTTAACCATGGTTAGAACACGTTATTCAGTGTAGTCTGTTTGCAGTGTGAGCTTTTCAAGAGCATGTACATGAGTTATTCTGTCTTACTCTTCCTCTTAGGAATTCTATTTCCTTATCTGAGAAACACAATCTACAATAGAAAAGGAATAGGGATGTGGAGATAAAGTGGGTAACTTTTGCACATAACATTGTATTTACTGATAGTTGTGTATCTTTTGTAAAATATACAAGAACATAACTTCTAAGGAATAGAACTTCTTTACTTCATTTTGTGCACCAGTTTATAATGTTACACAGAGGGCATGGTATGAGGGGATGTGACTGTACGTAAACCAGTAATAAAGTTATTCTGCACTGGTTGTTTGTGTCCTCTTTAGAGGACCATAAAATCTACTATAAGGTATGAGGTAGAATTTATACTATTATGTTGGTTTTGTTGTTCAGGAGGCATAATTCATGATATATTGCAAATTAGTACTTCATGGGAGATTTGCTAAAATTTTGAGAAGCCTTAGCAGGAAATTGTGGTTTTAAAGAATGATAGAATGTAATGGTATGTTCTGGAAAGCATCCCTTTTATTCACTGTCACAAAGAAGGCAGTGAAAACCACAACCAAGAGCACCTCTGGATACTGGTGTTTAAGAACCAGTGGGTTCAGAGCTTTAACTCTGCTTGATTGCACCATTTGCTTGCTTCCACCCCAGTATTACTTTTCCTCTGCCTTCACTTACGTGTTCCCAGCAGGGAGGTCACTGCTGATCCAGGAAGGCTGGGCAGAAAGTTGTGTCACTTCATGCTGTGCAGCTGCTCACAATTACTAGCTTTAGGTGTAAATTGGGCAATGTCCTTCAACATCTCTCAGGAGATTTCTTCATGTTCTCCCTGTTCTATGGGGTCTTTCACCACTTCTAGGATCCTCATCATCTTTGTAGGCCCACTTCTTTCCAAGAACCCAGTCTAAATGGGCTGTGTGCAGAAACACATATGACCAGCCTCCTTAAGTGGTGGTTCTCTCATGCCTCTCTAATAATTTGAGGATTTGGGATGTGCCACTTGTCTAGTCTAGCTGTTAACAACATTTGCAACAGGCCTGTAACAGTTGCAGCAAGCCAGCTGCTTGAGAATTTAGAGAGTTCACCCTTCCACACATACCCAATTACCTGTTACTGTGAGCAGTTTAAGTATTTTTTATTACAACATTCACCTGCTCGTGAAACGTTCAGGTGGTGCCACTGTGGTTTAGTGTTGTGCATTCTCAGAAATACCACCAGTAGGATCCAGCCAGCAGTTTAGGGTATTACAAACCACATAGCAGCTTTAGATGTGTGCAGATTAAAATTGTTTCCGGGTAGGGTGGAACTGTACTTAAAAATTTTGTGGGTAACTCCAGGCAGAATATGTCCTGCATCCAATCTTTCAAAAGTTATCACGAAGATATAATGACAGTAGTGACAGCAGCAGCCAGACAGTTAAATCTTTCCTGGTACAATGCAAATACCCCTTTGGGAGATCACACATAAAGGGCAGATCTTGCATTGTTTAATTCTTTCAGATGAGATGACTGAAGTGTAAAGCCAGAGAGGGGGATGGAGCTCAGATAAATGGGAAGACGGATTATGACCATGAAGCAGACTAATAAAACTATTATTTGGCATGAAAAGATAAGTGTCAAATACTAACATATACCAGGTCTTCACTTCTATAGATACTATTTTCAACAAAGTAAAAGATGATTGGTATATGAAGAGAAAGAACTGAGATAAAGAACTGACTTTCAACAGAACAAAATTAAGGTTAGTGAAATAAGGATGGTGGGCAGTCAAGAAGAAATGACATACTGCCCCAGGAAAGTCTCCTAGGAAAAGAACAAAGTCAAAATAGCCATGACTCTGCTTTGTTGAAATTTCCACTATCAAGTGCCCTTGAGAGCAGCCAGTGGGATTACCCTTGGTACAACATTGCTAAATGGTGCAGCACAGGAGCCCTAAAATGAAACTATTCCTGCCTTGGAAGAGCAACTTCAGGCAATATACTGCCTCCATCCCTTAAATAAGTGGACTCTTTTTTTTTTTTTCTTTTTCTTTTTTTTTTTTTTTTTTTTTTCTTTTTTCTTTTCTTTTGTTTTTTTTATTAGTATGGTTATAATTTCTTTGT
>JANIJG010025478.1:26558-37639 GCA_024611175.1 Megaceryle torquata
GGGGGGGCGGGGGGGAGGAGTCGCGGCCCCCGGGGGGGAGGGGGGAGTGGGGGGGGGGGGGGGGGGGTGTTGGGGGGTTTTGTTGGGTCGGGGGGGGGGGGGGTTGTTTGTTTGTGGGGGGGGGGGGGGGGGGGAAGATGGCAAAGCAGGAGGAATATCTGTGAGTGCAATTGGTGAGTAGGAGAAGAGTCAGAGCTGCTCTTACAGCACAGAAACTGTCAGAGGGACAAACCTGGGTACTGACACCTGCACAGTGAGCAGGATGCTCATTATCAGATTGAAACTTTGGGGGTTAAGTATGAAAATGTGGCCAATAAATTTTCTTCTGTTCCACATTTCAGAAAATTGACTAAGAGTTAATTAGATCTCTGGTAGACATTTGAACTGTCTAGGTAGTTATCTAGGTGAAAAACGTCTATAACAAAAAAACCCAAAAAAACAAAAAAACAAACAAACAAAAAATTTAAAGTAATATCATAATAATACATGTCCTAAAATGGCTTAACTGTTTTGGTTTTTTTTCTTCTCTGATCTCTGTTAACTTAAAAATCAGAAACCATTTTATTCTACCTTTTTATAGCATTTTTTTTCTTGTGTAACTCAACACTTCCAGAAAAATCTGCCTAAGTATCACATGTGTCAGAAATGTCATGTTATTGCTTCTTCTATACCTGCATTCACGATGAGGACACTACAGAACTTTTAATCCCTAGCTCAATGCAATTTTCCTCCTGTAAGTGCCCTTGGAGAATTCTGAGGAAACAAAGAATTGCCCAAGGGCGTTGTTGCAGAAGATTTTGTTGAAGGGAGCTGCTTTTCCAGTAATGTTTAATAATTTAGCAAAATAGGCCTTCAGTGGAATGCCCTTTATGTAATCTTAATAAAGTTACCATGATCAGCAATGCATATGCATCCTGTCTGAAAAGCTAATGGTTTTAGCTACTGTAAAGGCATACCAAAAACTAAGGAAGCTCACAAGGAAAAGGTTAAAAGAATTAAGTGTGCATAAAATAACTACAAATGGAGGAAGCAGAAGTAGGAAATCTGCCTGTAAATACTGGAAGGGCAATATTAAAGAGATGAAAGTTACTGCTTGTGAATACAGGAAAGAAAGTATCTATTAAACAAAGAAGGGGGAAAACAAGGCTGAAGAGATGGAATTATTTGCCAAATAGGAAGACTAATTACAGTGTTATCAACCTCTTAAGGGAAGCCTTGGAAATCCCTTCAGTGGAGCTGTTCAAATGTAGGCTTTGGCAGAGCATCAGGGGATGTTCTGCCGAGAACAATCCTGCTCTGGTGAGGTGAGCAGGCTGGAGAGGCGCTGATAAAGCAGCAACAGCGGCATTAGCACCGTGCACCGCTGTGCGAGCAAGGCACAGCAAGCGCCAAGATCAAAAGTAAGCAGGTTGGTTTGAAAAGGGCTTAGGCAATTACTGGTGCTTGAATTTAGAAAGTCTCGCTGACCTTCTGTGCGGTTAAAGAAGCTGGGAACTTCTCCAGCTTTCCTCTATTACCTCTAGAATAGCCGGGTTTGGTTCATTATGACCAATGGATTTAATAGTCCAATCATCTTTCTTAATGGCTACAGACTGTGAAGCATTACAAAAAAACAGTACTCGCCACCCAAAGAAATTAATTCCACACAACTGAAAACTCCATTTTTGTGAAATGGAGGCACTCCAGTTAGTGGGAAGTTGTAAGAGCTGCTTCACAGTCTCACAAATAGCCTGAGGACCACTGATGGATTTAAATTTTAAGGAAATAAGGGTAATACAGTTGTTGGTGGTCTTGAGGCTCTTGTGGCTGCATTGTGAATTTATTGGCGCTACAGGTTTGGGGTGGTTTTTTTTTATTTTCCCTGCCTGTCCTTCCCCCTCCGCTGTCATTTATCTACTTCAAGATTCTATAGGCGTTTGAGGAAGCATTAAAGATAGAAAATGAAAGGTGTTTCTGTGATATTTTCCTATCCATTCTTTCTTAAATATTTTTGTCAGATGACATTTGTCGAGTTTTAGCCTGTATCAAACTGAACATCCACAAGTCCATGGGCCCTGATGGGATGCACCTGCAAGTGCTGAGGGAGATGGCAGAGGTCATTGTTAGACCACTCTCTATAATCTTTGAGGGGTCCTGGAGAACAAGAGAGGTGTCTGAGGACTGGAGGAAGGCCAATGTCATACCAATCTTCAAAAAGGGCAAGAAGGAGGACCTGGGTAACTATAGGCTAATCAGCCTCACCTCCACTTCTAGAAAAGTGATGGAACAGCTTGTTCTTCCCACCATCTCAAAGCACATTGAGGAAAGGAGGCTCATCATGAGTAGTCAACATGGATTCAACAAAAGGAAGTCATGCTTGACTAACCTGATAGCCTTTTATGATGGTACAACTAGATCGATAGATGAGGGGAGGGCAGTGGATGTGGTATATCTCGACCTCAGCAAAGCTGAAATTTAGGAAGGGAGAAATTTAATGAAGTTCAACAAGGGCAAGTGTAAAGTAAAGTACTTTATCTGGAGAAGAACAGCCCTATTTATCAGTACAGGCTGGGGACTGATCTGTTGGAGAGCAGCTCTGGGCAAAAAGATCTAGGAGTCATGGTGGACAAGAGGATGACCATGAGCTAACAATGTGCCCCTGTGGCCAGGAAGGCCAATGGCATCCAGGGATGTATTAAGAAGAGCATGGCCAGCAGGAGGGAGGTCATCCTCCCACTCTCCTCTGAGCTGGTGAGGACCAACCTGGAGTACTGTATCCTGTTCTGGGCACCCCAGTTCAAGAAAGACAGGGAGCTATTGGAGAGAGTCCAGCACAGAGTCACTAAGATGATTAAGGGAGCAGAGCATCTCCCTTGGGAGGAGAGGTTGAGAGAGCTGGGTCATTTTAGCCTGGAGAAAAGGAGTCTGAGGGGTGACCTCATCAATGTCTATAAATAAGTAAAGAGCAAGTGTCAGGAGGGTGGAACCAGACTCTTCTCAGTGACATCCAGTGATAGGACAAGGGGTAATGGGTACAAGCTGGAGCATAGGAGGTTTCATGTAAACATAAGGAAAAACTTTTTCATGGTGAGGGTGACAGAGCAGTGGAACAGGCTGCGCAGAGAGGTTGTGGAGTCTCCTTTTCTGGAGACATTCAAAACCTGTCTGGACATGTTCCTGTGTGACTTGATCTAGGTGATCCTGCTCTAGCAGGGGGGTTGGACCAGATGATCTTTAGAGGTCCCTTCCAACCCCTAATGTTCTGTGATTTATCTCTTCTAGTTTTAGTTCTATGGTTTCAAAACCCAAGAGTTTTTAATTGGTAGGATAACAGTAACATAACTATTTCATCTAATCACCCCTCATGTAATCTGATGTTTATATAGAATAGGAATTAGATACATATATAAAAATGAAGATATTTAATACCTGTGTGATTTCACCCTTTGTGCCTGTGCGGACAATCAATACTGATTTACTGCATAGCTACACTATTTAAGAATCAATGCCTTGCTGTGCAGAATATGAACAGTTTTAAGTACTCATTGGAAAGCTAGACATGAAAGGATTTGTGCAGATATCTCAGGAAAAGTATAAAATGAAAGGAGTGAACTTGGCTAAGATGGGAGCAACTATTTTATAACTTCTTTTAAACACCAGCTCACCCCTGAAGTCAAACTTGACCTAAAATTAAAATTCAGATCCTTATGGGAATGTTGTTGAGTATAAATGTAGAGGCAAACACTTCCAATCCCATCCCTTAAGAGGAAGGTGGGAAAACCTACTGTCTACAAATGTCTGAACAACTCAGGTGCAAAGGATTTACCTACAAAAAAGCCAAAAGATTATAGCTTTTATAATAACAGCATGTAACTGAGAAATAGAGAATGTAAAAGGGTTATCTTATGGGAAAACAAAACCCTCTGGCAATAAACGAGGGGAAAAAAAAATATGACAAAACCCTGTACTTGAAAAGAAATACCTCTTACTGGTGGAGTTAAAACTCTTTGTTGCTACCTTTTGTTGTTCCAACAGTGTTAGTCATGGTAAGCTCCCCATTTGTGGCATTATACTTCACTCAGGTGGAGCTATGTGAAAAGGAAAGAGTAAAGAAGGAAGAGGAAATGTGGGTGAGTACCCCACAGTTCCCAGCCAAGAGACAGGGCCAGGTCAGCATCCCCACTGTTGAAGTCTCCTAACGTAGTGGGATGGAAAGGTGGCACCCATGTTACATGTCAGTGTGGACACACCATAGCAATAGAGCTGTCAACAGCCCTCAGCATCCCACAGCAGGATAGTGGTTGGGACCATGGGTGCTCCCTATGGACATATGGTATGCCATGGAAAGGTGGAGCTGTCCCCAGAGGGTTGCTGCCTTTTAGTTCCCCACCAAGCATCGTCTGGCCATGATTGGGAAGCTTGGTTTCCCAAGCACTAGGGCCAGATACACTAAGCAGGAAATCTCTCCTAATCTAGAAGAAAGTTTCCCAGCTCTGGGAATATTTAGCTTGTCTAAGAGTAAATCCTAGACTGAAACTAATGTACAGACATGTGAATGATCAGGGAATTAAAAGTGTTATACCCCATTATGAATCATCTAAAAGGTACTCTCTGTCTCAGTTCTTCAATAAGAGAATGGAAGATGTTAAAGTAGATTTTCAGTTGTTTTGAAATCAGTTTGGCTAATCTGATTTTATCCCACAGAACTAAGCTGCTCCATCAATCCAATGCCTCATGATCTCTGTTTTCTCAGCTCTTTGAAGCTAGACACTGTGCCCAGTTAGGTGCAGCTGGAGACTTCTGATCTCAGCAAACCTCTGCTATTAGTATTATTTTTATCTCTAAAAACCTGCTGGTTTTTAACTCATATTGCAGCAGCAGACCACTGGATGAAACTAAAAGACAACCATTTTTCTAAGTCCTAGCCTTTCCATTGAGGCCAGTAGAATTTTTAACAAATCACACACACATATATGTATCTGAACCGGTAACATCTGCTGAACCTAAATATGTTAAATTTCACTGCAAATCACTGTACTCAGTGTGGGTTCATTAAACCATCTCTGGTGAATACAGTTGAATCAGGTGCTGGGAGTTCTGCGGACATGACTGGTGCCAAAAGCCCATTGGGGTACTGTGGATTACAGTGCAGTCACGGGTCACTTCAGCATACTGACTCAAGAGTCTCCACATTTGATTCTTCTCTGTTTTGCAGCTTAGGCAGTGACTTCTAACTGTAGAAAACCAACATGATTGCCATCATTCTAAATGGACAGCCTTTTATGCCCTCTTTGCGTGAATTTTGTAGAAATGGAGATGGCTGCACAGGAATTGTGTTGGCAGAGAATACCAACTTAGACATGTAGAAGATGGTGATAGACAAAAGGACACAGATTGCACCAAATAAAATAAACACAACTCCAAACCTTGAACCTGACAAGAGGTAGCTGGGGGGTCCACAGCTAAAATCTAGTGATATTCCACTACAATATATGTAGAGTTTAGACTGCTGGGGACGAGAATGTAAATGAGAGGTCTAGCTGTTTCAGCTGCTCTTGTTTACTGGGGGCTTTCCTTAACTGTTTATGATTTCCGTGGTTATCACAGTACTCTGCTTAATAAATAAAGTGATAACACATCTCTGGATGAGAATATTTTTAGCAAAAAAAATATAATGACCAAAGTAAAACTTTGCTTTTTTTACCATTCTAAAATGGTAGAATCATGTTGATGTTCAGAGCTTTCTATGCCCTGTAGACAAGAGACACTGAAAACTTTTTTTTTTCCCTCCTGATGTACAAACAGTTCTAATAATAATCTGTTGCTTGTTTCCATAGCGTGTGTCTGAGTCATCTTTGGATTTGATGCATGTCTGAACCAACTTTAGAAAGAGATAAAACACGGAAATCACTAGCCCAAATAGTTTACATAAGTTACATACAGCTGAAGAAAGAGGGTCCCAGGAGAGAGTATCAGACAACTTTATGCAAGACAGCGGTTCTGCTTGACCTCCATTAACTTATTAACTGAACTTATCTCTAAACTCTATGAGAGTTTTCCAGGAGAATATTGATGAGTGAATGCCTGCAAAATACCTGCAGAAGAGAGACTAGACCTCTCTGCATCTCAGCCTTTCATGAAGCAGGGTTTATCTAAAACCTGTAAAAAAAGGGGGCCAGGTTCATTCCTAATGTGCAGCCAGGCAGAGGATTTGGCCCCAGATTTGACACAGAATAAGCAGAGAAAGGCAATCCTGACATGAATCTTCTCCTCTTTCATTCTTTGGGTGTTCCCAACCTTGGCTGGAAACTTTAAAGTGATCTACAGTAGGCTGTGAATGAGGAAAGTATTTAAGAATGACAAAATATGAATGTAAATATATAATGTGCATACACAGAGGTTTCTTTATTTAATCAGAAAGATGCCCAGTTAAATGCAGCCAGAATCTCACTTAATGCCTTTCTGCAAGGAATGAAAACATTTGGCTATTGGCCAATTGTATTCAGTCCTTTTTGCCAGGATCCAGCATACTGCATCCCATTTCATCCCTTTTTCTCTCCTCTTCCTAAGGAAGCCCAGCATCTCACTGAGGTAGTGAGGTTGCAAATACAGAGTCAGTGCCAGATCAAACACTCACAGACAAGCAGATTTCCTCCCAAAGTTGAGATTATTTTAAACAGTGTAATTAAAATATGAAGAGAGTAGGTGGGGAACAGGACCAGTCTGATGGCTGTCCATATTCCTCTATTCTCATACAGGCTTTCTCTCCCCTTCCTCTCATTTGAGCTGTTCCCCTTTGGGCCCAGTTCTCCTTTAGCTGTAGCACCCAGAGAAAAGCAGGGAGTGGACTTATTGGAGGTTATGCAGAACAGAAACACTTTCAATTAGTCTTTTCTTCTGAAACTGAACCTAGAGGTGTTTCCGTACACACACATACATTATGTGTGCTAAACTTTGTCTACCAAAAAAAAAAAAGGGATTCAGGGCTTACAGCATCATTATTATTCAGCTTTATATGCAGCCAGAAATGGCCACAGTGTGAAGGAGTTAACTCTCTGCTCCCTGTACTTCTCTCCTGTGTCTCTCTCTTGATATTTGCTTTCCAGCAAATACCCTTGGAGAGAGGTCACCTTTTAAGAGAGACCAAAAGGGAGATGAGAGGGGAAAAAAGATGTTTGTACTCTGACTGAGCTGCTTGACTTTCCAAAAGCTTTTCCTGCAAATGCGTTTCTTTCTGCAGGTGTCTGTCACAGCCAAGCTACAGTTGTTCTTTAACATGATTTCCTCATTCTTTTATAAAGGATGCACTATTCATCATCATCTCGGATCCCCAGAATAATGGTTTGCGCTCTCCCCTTCCCTTCAGTTCTTTTCCATAAATCCCAGCCTCTTACTGCTGTTCAGATTTGTTCAGGACACACAGAACTCCTTCTAATCAACGTGCAAGGTCTCTCACATCGGTATTGATCGCAGTCAATGGAGAGCTGTAAATTGAGCATATTGTCTTTCATAGCTGAGCCATCTGTATCCCTAACACTATGAGAATCACAGTATAGGTTTCTAGCCCAGACTCCTGGACATCTGAAAGGAGCAGATTTTCTAATGTCTGCTGGAGGCTTTGCTGTGGAAAGCAGACAGCAACTTCACACATCACTGCAACAGGTGAGCACAGAGAAATGTTAGATGATGTAAATTAAACATTCCCCCAACTCTTTCATGCCCACTGCATCTGGGCTCTCATGTTTCATCATCCACCAATAATTTTTGAAAAGGCTGGTACCTTCATGCTGTCTAGGAGCCAAAGTCACTAGTTTTGGGGGTTTTTTGAGTGTTTGAGAGGGTGAGCCTCAGCAGTAACTCTCTTTTCCAAAGGAAAACCAAAACCTATTCTTGTTCTCAGCTTACTCTTTTTGTCAGTCAAGATTTCCAAAGCTACACAATGACCAGAAGTGTAATGTCCTCAGACCTTTAAAAGGAGTAAAGAACTAGAGCAATTGCTCTTTGAAGACCTGCTACAAGTGCTGAGACAAGTGTTGGAATAGTTACAATGCAAAAAGTAGCCTGACTCCTCGTTGCTAAACACAAATGGTGGTTTTTCCTGATACTCACAAACAGCTCATCCTGTGAAGATAATCAGGGTAAAAAATTCCAGTTTGGGAAAGAATATTTTTTGACATTTTCTTTTAAGAGAGTTATTGCTGCTTTGTCATAAGGGAAAATACTGCATAGCTGCTGCTCTCCAGCTTGATTCTCTCTGGATTTCAAAGGCAAGATTTCGTTGTTTATTAAGAATTTGTTTTGATTGGCACACAAGAGTCTCAGAGCATCCAAGGTCTCTGCTAGCTGTGAAAAAACAAGAGAAGCCAAGTGAATCAGCCTATAACCTTAAGCAGCTGTGGGACAGCCTTTGAATGTACAGGGATGTCTCTCTTCCCTGCTTGTTTTTTTTGTTTGGTTTTTTTTTTTTTTTTTTTTTTTTTTTGTTTTTTTTTTTTTTTTTGTTTGTTTTGTTTTTTGTCTCTGATTCACTGGAATAGCTTTACCAGCACTGCAGTAACAATCTGCACGAGTTGGGATTTTTGGCTTCTGATAGTTACATGTTCTAAAAGGGCCCGGAGGTATTACACAAAGAGCAGGAATGATAGAACATTCTCCTTGCAAGGTCTCTGTGCACTACAAGGAAAACAACCTTTGATTTAGATTCCAGATGGGTTGGTTTGTTTTCTGTTGTTTCCCCTATTTTTCAAAAATTCCAGAAACGTCATTCTCTGCCTGTCTTGCAGCCACCTCTGTGACCCTTGTGACTTTGCAGCTAAGATGCAGATCGCTCAGATTCACCACCAGAGGAGAGTAAGAAAGCAGCATCCCAGCTGTGTGGCACAGTGCATAGAGCAGGGGAAGGGCAGACTCCAGTTCCTGAGCTCGGGCTGAGCTTTGGGGTCGGATTTTAACATAGTGACTCTTTGATGTCAAACAGAGAAATGTTTGTTTGTTTGTTTGGGGTGTTTTGTTTTGTTTTGTTTGTTTGTTTGTTTTTTGGTGAAAGACATTCTTGCTGAGGTATTTACTGCAGATGTTTCATAAAATGATTCCTGTGAATTTTCTTTTTAATGCACAGTAGTACGTATAAATAAATTATATTTGTTTTTATTGTTCTAGGAAAATGATTATATTTAAAAGTAACAATGTCAGCAAGATTTGTTATGTGAGAACTTAAAAGAAAGAGTGTGCACCAAGTGGGGAGTGGAAGTTGAACAGACTAATTTTGACACCTGTGGCTTCTTGAGTGCCTCAGTGTTCAGCACCAATGTTGTCTTACTGTGATATTTCAATAGTTACCCAAAGGATTTGGGCTATTAAGTCACATGGAAAACTAAAGAGTTTTTCAGCAGAACTAATGAACACTGATGTTAATATTCCTTGACTTGTGAAGCAGAGTGGGCTTTTGTGTATGCAGAATGGTGTCTTTCCCATTTCAGAGGGGTTATTTTGGGTGCTCCCTCTGGAGGGACTCATTAAGATTTGACTCTAGAGATGATGAGGAGTCAAGTCATCAATATTGTTTTCCATATTACCCCAGTTTTCTAGGAGTGCTGTCCTAATCACCCAAATGTTTGGGCAAAATCCTAATAGACTGTGAATCTAGCAGAGCTGTAGTACTCAGAGGTAGGCTACAACATTCTGGAAAAGTAGGACAAGTTTTACTAGTCCAAGGAAGGCACTATTATTAAATGTAACCTTACCAAAATGAGTGATGATCATATCAATCACTTTTCTTCTACATCATACACTCCTTATCCTCAATCTATTTGTTAGTTTTATTGTCATTCTCCTTGAATAGTAATAATAAAAAAGAGAATAAATTTATGCATGTGTTTGAACAGCACTTCATACATTGTGCTGTGGATAAACAGAAGCAAGAATAACAACATTTGCAATTTTTCAAAATTTAACCTTTTAAAACACATTCATCCTTTAAGACATATCAAATTCAAGTCAGTGGTTTTTGGGGACAGAATGAGGAATTCTAGCCTCATTCAATTTTAGTCCAAGGTGTTATGTTTTCCTCAGCTTGTCAAGACAAAGAGATATGGGTCACAGCTGAACAGAACTGATTTCTGTCAAAGAGAATCTGAATTCAAATGTCATTTTCATTCTAGATAAATATTCATCGTGGATACAGTTCCTCCCAGGCAAGTTTTCTCTGTTTCAGGGCACTGCCTTGAGTTTTCTCAACAGAACAATTAAAATGAAAATGAAAAAAAAAGGTAGAAATTATATAAATGGCTCCATAAATGTGGACTTCCACACTTTCCCAGCTGAAGACTTAACGGTGTTCACCTAACAATTATTCACCGAGGACAGGTTAAGTTCACAGTACTTTTGCTGTCACATGACAAGCTTTGTCTGAAATTCTAATGACGTTGTTTCAATGTAGGAACTTTCTCTGCATTAAAAAAAAAAAAAAATCAGATGTAAAGGACAGAACCCAATAGCAACACTACCAAAACCCCAACAGTGAAACCAGTGCATGAAAGGATGTGTCCCCACTGGCACCTGTCACAACTCCAGTGATCTGGTCTCACTGGAACCCACCCAGCTTCTTGTCTCCAAGAGCAGAGGTGGTGGTGGCACAGCACTGAGAGTTGTACCAGGGGTTGCCTCACGTTTTGTTAGCCATGTGCCTGTGGTCTGCCTTCACCCTGAGGAGAGGGACCTTAGCTGTGCTGTGTATTTTGCTGTTTGAAAACCAAAAAGTTTCTGTTAATTTTCACTAGTAACAATTCCCTTTGGTTTTCCTCTCTGTTCCCCCTGGGATGTTTCAGGCACCAGTTATTGAGGTCACAGCTCAGGTGTAACAACAGTTCAAGGATAAAAATCCATGTGGTTCCCATAGAAACTAGCAGGGTGTGTTCACAGGCTTTCTCTCCAGTATGGAGCACATCACTGCCTTTAGTAGCTCTTGTGCCCTGCTCTTTTAGACATAATCTTCTGGACCTCTGGGCATCTAACAGCCCCAGTCCTAACTGCTGGACACCCCAACTTCCAGGGCAGGCCGCTGCTGCCCATGTATGTGGACAGTGAGAATGTCCCACACCAAA
>JANIJG010025478.1:37739-55491 GCA_024611175.1 Megaceryle torquata
TGATTCCAGTGGAGGAATGTCTACATTTAGTCTGTAGCAGGGGATAAACTACAGCAGTTGTTCTATCACCCAGTGACACCTCCCCTGCCAGGAAGGGGGGCTGGGAAAAGGTGAGGAGACCCCTGGGTTAAATTGAGAACAGATGTAACAAAATATGAAAACTAACATTAATACTAACAGCAATATCAAGTATATAAGGGTAAACTCCGCCCAGTGAGCATTTGGTAGTCACAATAACCAGGAAAGTGTCCTCAGGAACAGGATGGTGAGCAAGACCCTCCAGCAATGAGGAGAAGAATGAAGAGAAGGACCCCCCTCGTTTACACTGAGCATGACATTTATGGGATGGGACTCAGCTGTGGACAGCTCAGAGCAGCTGCCCTGGCTTGTGCCCCTCCAAGTTTAAACTCCTGGCTGACTGGAAACTGCTAATGGCCTGCTGACCACAGCTGGCTCAGGATTCCATCCTGGCCAAACCAGAACAAGAGCAAAAGCTACACAAGGAAGAGCATCCAAGACAACAATGAGGCCTGAGTAAAGAGAAAAAGAGTACCCAGGCTTCTATTTACTCCAAGTAAATAGAACTTTCTGAAAGATTCATTCACTTACAGTAACACTTAATACGACAACTAAAGCTTATTTTCATGTCTTTCAAAAGAAAAAAAAAATCAAACATAAAACAAGAAGCCTAATAACTTCACAGCACTTCACACATTGCTTTGATGTTGCCTAATTCCCATCTCCTCCTTAGACTGCACGTACTCCGTCATGCCACTGCATTTACTGCGTCCTGTTCAGCCAGATGATCCGAGCTGACAGCAGTTCCACTGCACAAACTGCCAGCGCTGCACCCCAGTGTCTTACACACACATCCCCCAAAAGCTTATGCAGAAGAAATACACACAGGGTCTTTCAGTCCACAAATACATGATATAAATGCAAAGTACCTATTTTGTTCTATTGGCTGGACAAATACACAGTAACCGTGAGACTGCGTGACCACTGCTGGGCGCAGTAAAGAAGCTGCCAGTGTTGCAGATCCTGTGGCCCTGTTTAGCCAGAAAGGAGGCAGTGGAGGGATGATGTGAGCTTGAGCAGATAAATTATCCATCCTCCACTTTGGGAAAAATATCTGTATGGCCACATTAGTAGCAATAAGCACCATACAGCTCTTTGCACACCTTGCCTTGATATGTAACCTTATACTGAAATACAGTCACTTTGTGCCTTTGCTTCCATCTGAAACATTCAGGCACCTAGCTGCCAGTAAAACAAAAACACACACACACACAAAACACCAAACAAACCAAACTAAACAAAGAAACCCCCCCCCCCCAAATACAACAGCAAACCAAAACAAACAAACTAATCCCAAAACAAAACCCTCAATCTTTTAATCCCTGAGCAATTTTAGGGCCAGCACTGGTTTACTGTTTACAGTTACTGGTCCTGGTGCAGCAGTTTATATTTGATAGCACATCAGCTACGAAAAAAACAAAACACAAAAAAGGATCCGAGTCTACTGAGTTAAGCAGACCACGAACACTGAGACAGCGGTGTCGGCACCAGTAAACCCCATGCCAAAGCACAACAGGTTTTTTTTCTTCCTTTTTTTGAGGTTTTTGAGGTGGACAGGGAGTTCCCTGAGACAGGGAAGTCCGAGAAATGAAGGGGAGACCCAGCAGGACTCAGCAACTCTCATAGCAGAGGCCAAGAGGGTGATGTGGCTGGGGGCATTCTGGGAGAAGCTGCAGGAGATTTAAAATGCAGCGAAACTGGAAGCAGCACTCAGACCGTGAACAGCGAGACAGCTGCATTCGCACTTGGTGCGTGTCCAGTGGGGCATGTGGGGACACACACGAGAGTAAAGAATAAATAAATAATAATAATTTAAAAAAAGGCATGTGCAGGGCTAGAGATGGTTGTGAGCCGGACAAAAGCTCCTGCCAGAAAGAATGTGGCAACCCAGACAGAGGCCCCACAGAAGCATGCAGGTGTCCAGGCCTCTGGCTGCAGAGAATGCTGGAGCCTGGCACTGCTAGGGGAGAGTGACAGGGATAACAGCTTTGTCTGCTGGGACCAGGTGAATGATCTGCTCAGCCTGATGGCTGAGCTAAAGGAGGAGGTTGAAAGGCAGAGAACAGTAAGGGAATGTGAAATGGAGATAGACTGGTGGAGTCAGGCCCTACCATCCTTGAGGATAGGGCAGCTGGTGGAGGCTCCATTAGAAAGAGAGGAAGCTCTCCTTCCTTGTCACCAGGTAAAAGAAGGGAACCTAAGAAAAGCAGGAGAATGGAAATGGGTCCCTGCTTGGCGAGGCAGGAGAATCCCCTCCCAGCCTCTCTCCCCTTCCCAGTTGCCCTTGAACAACAGGTTTGGGGCTCTGGAAATCGCAAGTTGGCAAACAGTTTGTACAACTATGCTGTAGATGACCAAGACAGATAAATGCCAGGGGCCAGCACCCTCACCGGCAGGAGCAGAGTGACAGGCAGCTCGCTCCTCCTGCCAACTGAGTTCTAAACACTGAGTCACAGTTCTGCTGCTGACAGGGGTGCAGGCTCTTCACAGCACAGATTTAAACTGGCTCGTTTGGGCAGCGGTAACTGCACTGTTATAACACCACAGACTGCAGAAGTAGCATAAACAAGCTGAATAAATCCCCAGGGATCTGACCCAGGGTGGCAGCAAGCAGAATTAACACCTTCTTTGACTGAAGCATAAACGCATTCACATCAGTCGAGCCTTTTGAGACACACTCACAAGCCAAGCACTGAAGCCTCAGCTGAATTTCCAAGTGCCACGTCAACTAGAGGAAGCTGCCAGTGGGCAAGGAGACCTCCTGACTTGGAACAAGGGCGTGAACAGATGAAAGCCTGGGCATGCCAGCAATTTGTTATGCTACCTTTGAGTCATTTGCCTTTTTTTTTTTTTTTGCTTGGGGTTCTTCTGGGTAAAATATATTCCCGCTTCTATACACAACTGCTTTTAGAGGCTAATTTTGCCCACTGAGCACTCTGTGAGTGAAGAGTGCTGTGTTGCTGTTAAGTGCACAGCAGTAGTCAATTCAAACTTATTTGCTGTGAGGAAAAAAAATAAACTTGCATAAACATTGCTACAGAGCTTTAGAGTTTGTAAATGCACAGAAGCTTTGAAAACAGAATCACTTACTACCCAGAAGACAGCAGACTGCTCAAGCAGCACTCTTCAGATAACACAACTGGCACTGCAGCCTCATCATAAATTTACCAGGAGACAAATGCACTTCCTATTGACCCTTGATAAATCTTTAAACAAACATCTTTGCAATCTTTTCCAGCCATCTTCAGAAAAACTCATTCCTTTACAGCTGCACCAACTAAAATGAGTATAACCAAAGGCAAAACATGTTCAACAAGACCAAAGCAATAACAGTGCAGAAGATAGACAAGCCTGGAGCATGGCCCAGAAGCTATTACAGGCTCAGCACTAACAATCTCGGTTTGTATAAACAGCCTAGAATTTAATAAAAGTAAAGAAAGTAGCAGCATTTTTATTTAGGTTTCAGCTTTTTAAACCTCTAACCAAAAAGTAGGCTCCAAAGACCACTTAAAGGTTTCTCCCCATTTGCCCCATTAAGATAAGAAAAATCAAGCAGTAAAACAATTGAGATGCATTAAGATACTAGGATATGAAATCACCAAAAATTGTCTTCAGACACTGGAGAATCCCGCAGAGAGGACTCCCACTGGCAGTGCCGTGTCTGATGGGAATCTAAATCAAGACAGATTTCTAACAGGCTGTAACCCAAATCCAATGGGCATTCATGCCAAAAGAACAAGGGCTTTTTCTTTAATTCCAATAAAACCAGCTTATAAGCAAAGTTGACTTGAGTATTCTTAGCAACTTAAGTACCACTAAAGGAGGAGAAGATAGGTTACTTTTGCTACCAGAGTGGATAGTACAAAACTGGGACAAAGTAGAGTTTAACTTTTGAGAGGAGCAACTTTTTTTTCCATTGTTCTTTCACTACCTTGTTTTTTCTCTGCCAACAGTTGCTATCAACCTAGAAATGCCAACAGCTCTCGAGAGCAGCCATTGCCACTTTCACCAGGTCTGACGCTGACATAAAGCCGAGCAGGCAGCACCCTCCATATTGACTATGCCTAAAATTAGGGCAACATATAAGCAGAAGAGAATTACCAACAGAACTGATAATTTTAAGGACATTTTAATTTTTTTTTTTAAACTACTTTTAATTATATTTTAATTCTATTTTAAGAAAGGAGGCAGAAGGAGGACTAAAAGGACAGCAAGGAAAAAATAGGCTTGAAACAATAAACTTTGCCTTTGGGAGTAACAAAGCAGCAAGTCGAAGGTTCACTCTCAGACCCCACTGATGGCAGCATTTAACTTCCAGCTGAGCCTAAAGAGAGCCAGGATTTCTGGTTATTTCTTTTTCATACAAAATATAAACTTCACCTTGACCAGGGTGGAAACAATTCTCTTTGAAGACAAGCCTACAATGTAAGGTCAGAACAACACAACATGACCTAGGAAACACCAGTTCACCTGGACCACCAGAAGAGAAAAGCCACAGCTCTGCATGTGCCTCCTCGTGCAACACAAAGCGGCCGCAAGACAGACATTTAAAACAGTAGCTGTGCAGAACAGCCACAACACATCAGCAAATTCTTAGCAACAACAGAGACAAGAATTCAGAGAGAGCACTCCTTCCACTGCAGTAACATCACCGTGCACTCACTTGTCCTGGGAGACAGAGCACCTCAAGGCACACGCAGGATCAAGAAAAAGGGAACTTTGATTAAAAGAATATGCTGACACACACAGCAGCTACCTGCAAAGTGTAAAAATAGTAAAGAAATACCCTACCTCAAATACCACGCTGCACACTTGAAGCTGAAAGAGATGAGCAGTCCCAGTCCCTTCAGGTGCTTAATTGCAGCATGCTAACTGAGCTGATGGTAACGGCCGTCTCTGGGGCTGAGGGGAGCAGACATGCAAATGAGAAAAGCAGAAGGATCAGGTGTAGATAATACAAGACTCCCCTCAGCCCCAGCTAAAGAAGGCAGGCTCTCCTTTTGTTTATGTAGAGCTGGTCACCTGCTGGGACAGGGGCTTTATTCTTTGCACCTGAGGGCTGAATAGAACCCTCCTCACCCCAGCTGTGTTCTCCCTGTCTTTGCAAGAGATGTGCTACATTATGTGCTTGGTTTTTTTTCTTTTCCTGATAGTGATCTGAGAGTATTTTTGCATTTGTCTTTCCAGAGCCCCCAGAGGAGAGTTTCTTGCGATTTAAGTATATATTGCTTTCGCCATTAATGATTTTGGGTGAGATACGTGTTTTCTTCTCCAGCCTCTTTCTCTATTATACTGGTCTACTTTATAACCAATATTTCTAAACAGTGCATGAGATGGTTTTTACTTCCTCTATGCAAACTGCACATTCTGACTTGAGCTGAAGACATTACTTGCCAAGGAAAGCAGTGCCATGAGGTCAGTGTTCTTACAGAGCACTGTAAAAGTGACAGATAAAACAAACCCAAAGAAACTGATGGCTATTCTCATCACGAGAACTTAAAACACTGACCAAACACAGAAGAATAAAAGTGGGATCACATAGTCAGGACTTGGTTTAGGTTCTCAAGTACCTGTAAGAATTGTACAAATGTTTCTGAGGCCTTATTAAGAGTTAACCACTTCATTAAAAACTGTGAAAGAGAGCTGAGACACAGATTTTAAGAATCAAATCTCCATGGTTTTACTCTGCTTTCAAGGAGAAAGTCCCCACACTTGCAGGCAGTTAAGTCACAGTTTTATTTCATGTGAATACAGCCGAGGCCAGCAGGTTCAAAGGAGGTACACAGCACCCCTGTGTGGTGACTGACCTGCTCCTTTTCTGGGTGAAGCTGCAGAAGAACTGAGATTGAGATGTACATTCAGATTTTCCACACCTTTATACTCTGGTTAAACATTTACACCTCTGCGAAGAGGCTATAAAAATCTACTGGAGCTGTGTAATTGTTTCACACAAACTCTGGGGAGAGGCAGCTGCCTACCTGTAGCACCCAGGAACAGGAAATTGGGCTGTCGTGCACCTCAGCCAAGCATCTCTCCTGTGAGGGCAGGCTGAGAGAGGTAGGATTGTTCAGCCTGGAGAAGAGGAGGCTCCTGGGTGACCTTCTTGTGGCCTTTCAACACTTACAGCACGCCTACAGAAAAGGAGAGGAACTTTTCACAAGGGCATGTAGTGATAGGACAAGGGGTAATGGCTTCAAACTGGAAGAAGGTAGATTTAGATTGGACATAAGGAAGAAGTTCTTCACTGTGAGGGTGGTGAGACACTGGAACAGGTTGCCCAGAGAGGTTTTGGGTGCCCCATCCCTGGAAGTGTTAAAAGTCAGGTTAGATACAGCTTTGAGAAACCTGGTGTAGGTGTCACTGCAGAGGGGTTCGACCCAGATCATCTTCAAGATCCCTTCCAACTCAAACCAGTCTATGTATCTATGAAAAACCTCTCAAGTGGAGTGGCCCAACTAGGAGGTACCTGTGTAGTTTCCTATGGCTCTCATTTAAAGACACCTTTTAGATATTTTTTAAAAGTATAGTCTTGTTGCAACATCATCAAAGCAGCCTCTTACTGCAAGATTGAAACATGGCAGTTGTTCTTTCAAGGCTTTTTCTGTCCTCCTTGAAACACAGGATGTGCTGCCTCCCCTAAGCACTGTCATGCATTCCTCCTTAATGTAGATTTTGTCCTACTGGTGTGTCTAACAGCTCTGAGGAACTCCTTCAACTTCATGAAAAAGGTAAAACAACCACTTGTGTTAGAAAGACCAACAGTTTAAGCATGAACTTTCAAGCAGTGTCCCATTGGAGTAAGGGGCAAAGCTGACAGGCTAATCCTGATACACAGCCTACACCACATGCATCACACCACTGCTGCCCTGAGCAGAAGGCTCTCAAGGATACTGCAGTGTGTACACAATATCCACAATGTGATACAAAGCAAAAAAATCCCTTCAGTGGTCATTAAAATTCTCAACATTCAGGCATTCTTCTTCATATGTAGTACATTTACTCATTCCTAGGGATTTGACACCTATTTAAATCTTTCAAGATTTGATTTTCTCTTCCTGAAAAAAATCTGAGGAATCCCACTTTCATGAGGTCCAGTGGTCAGCACTAGAGAAGAAAATCATACTTCCAAAACAGCAAGTAGGCTACAATGCCGCCATGCACCCCTCCAAGCTCTTCTTGCACATTCACAGGGGCTGCACTGGAATCACACTGTTCAGGTGAACTAGCTGCTAAAATATACCCCAAAAAAAGTCCTCTCAGGAACTGCAGCGCCTACACTCTCACTTGCTGCTCTTCCTATTCAAATGCAGAAATCTCTATCCAGCCTTTAATCCTTGACTGCACATCTAGAGCTGAGTATCTTGGGGCTGACAGAAAACCCCTGCACATCACTTCACAAATGCTTGAAATCTAACATCTCTTCAAGATGGCAAAAACAATTGCACGTTTTTTGTGCCACGATACATTGTTCAGACAACCTCATGTAGTATCAGAGAGACTTTTGTATTATGAATATTTTCTGAATCCCTCACTTAGCTCTGATGCAAAGAGCCAGAAGTTCGCCCATAAATTATGATAAAGCCACTCTCTGTAACAAATGCTCAGATGATCAGCCTCCATCTCTACGCTCCATGAATCAGGGTATGTCCACAACACACCGAGCCCTAAGGTGAAGCTCTGTGTTAGCTGCCTCAGGTGCACAGGGCAGGCTGTAAAATGCTTCTGAGAAGCAAAGCAATCCCAGGCAGGATTCCTTGCAGCCCCAGCCCACATCCTTGGTTACCTCTGTGTGACACTGGTTTGAAGTTTGGGGAAGAGTGCTCCATGTGCTAGGCACAGGCTTTATGTCTATTCTGTTAGCTGCAGACTCCACTGTGCTTTCTTTTTCCATAAAGCCCAGCACTGCCCCTGTCTGGATGCTCCTCGGCTCTTATGTCAACTCCTCACCTCTTCACCTGCTGCTTCTCTGCCCACTGCCATGAGCTTTGATTACCCTGTGCCTCCCTCTTTGCAGGTGGCACTGTCATAACAAGTTGGTTCCATGTAGAAGTCACGTCTCCACATGCTGGTATCTCCATCCTCAGTGCCTTAACTCAGGTAAGGTTTTTGGTTTCCCATATGATGACTGGGAGGAGGCACGAGCTGAAATCTGTAATGTAGGAAATACTGATCTAGAGTCGCATAATGTGCCACTGCCCATCCTTCACCACACGGGCCAGAGAATTATTTAATAATCTGTCCACACTTTTCTGACTGGCCTTCACCACTGCAATTCCTCCTAACTTTGACCCTCTGTGCAAAGATCTGGGACATTTGGAGACATACAGTTATAAATACAGTCACCCTATCTTGACCTGAGCAACGATCCCTTGAAGGGCAAGCACAGAGCATAACTGATCGCTCTTGTCAGTCACACACAGCCACTATGGCAGACCTCCCATTGGCCCTCTGCACCACCCCCTCCCGAAAGAATGTCATCCCTGCTAGCTGGCACAGCTCTAGGGAATGCCTTTTCAGTATTTAAAGTCACAGGTGTAATGGATCCTGCCCATGGATAAGAGGAGCTGGGCAAGAAGATCTTCTGTGGTCATTAATTAACCCCGTTTTCACTAGCTGCTCTGAGCTTTGAATTACTTATGTACAACCCAAAATAATTTAGGTAACATGCAGTTAAAAGTAAACTGCTTTGGCAAACTAAGAGTAACAGCAGAGATCCACAGAAATGGATTTTTATCCATTTATTTTTTACCCATTTTGTTTCATGAGCCAACTCTCGGCACAGTTAAAACATTAAAGCCAGGTATGAAACTTTTGAAAAAGATTATTCTTAAAGGATTATACTCTGCATTTATATTTATCAAGCCTGATAAATAAGACATCAATATGAGGTTATTTCCTGTCTACCCATAAAATCTCATATTGTAGAAAATTTGTTAATTTATCTTTGTTCAAGACATCTCTCCCCTCTTTCAGTTATCCACAGAACCCCCCAGGAGGGAAATAACACTTCAGTTCTGTCTTTTTAGCTTTCCTGATTTACATAACTCTAATGATATTTAAGTGCCTCTGGCTGCACTTTCCCTTCCTTTCTCTGTTTCTTTACTCCCAAGCTCTCAAGGCAGATGAAGTAACAGTTGGCAGCATCTTGCTCACTACAGCGTTGCCCGTGCTTTCTCAAGTCACATCATTGTGGTTGCAGCTGCCCGAGTGGATCTCCAGTCCTCCCATGAATTCCAGTTTTCCTTTGGGAAGTCCCTTCTGACTAAGTGTCCTCCCCACATGGGGGAAAAGAACTCCTCCTTGGAGACACACCACCCTCCCAGGAGCAAGGGCTGGAGGAAAGCAGAGAGGTGCAGCAGATGAGGCTAGTTCTGGTTCATGCTTGACCTCTCCCCTTGAATAAAGTGATGGGGACATGTCCTGTGAGACTTTCATCTGCCCCATCCATGCCAGGTATGAGAAGACACAGACATCACTGCTCTAACAAGACCAGGGAAGAGAAAAATTGTAACAAACCCTGATAAAATGTAACAGGACTGAAGAGATGCAGAACAGGAAAGATTTGGATGTGGAGATGGGAGTTATAGTTTAGGGATGGGCAGATGTGGAGTTGAAGTGTTCCTACAGACAGGATGAAAGGCATCTCAGTAAATCCGTGTGATCTCCAGCTATGCTAATCTCTCCCCCTCCCCTCGCTAAGGGTAAAGTGTGGGGTGGCCACCCTGAAGCATGTCTTTTAGGGATGGACACACATTTCAATATTCACAGTCACCAGCTGGTATTTGACATTCCTTGCTATTTAGCTTTGCTTTCCATTCCTGTTGGCACACTATCTCCTTCCATTTTCTTTTCTCTCTGTACACAAAGAAAATTTAAGTGTGGGAAGCAGCAGTAACTGTTTTCCTTCACTGCTTCCTTGACAGTCCACCTGGGGAAGGAAAAAGCAGAAAACAGTTCCCTTTGTCAGTCCTAGTGTTGCACCCACAGTCACATATCTGCACAACTTCTGCTCTCTGTCTTTCTGAAAAGAGACCAGGGCCTCACCACATGCCTGGGCAGAAGACCTGGATAAGAACCCTACTTCACCAGCTCTTATGATGTCTCTGAAGTGACAGTTTCCAAATGAGCACGTGGACTACTCATGATTTTTAAAATGTTTAAAGTTCCAAGCAAAACACCCTCAGAAGTACCTAAGAACTACCTGAATACATGCTGTCTTCTTTTCCTTTTGGCTATGACAGACACATGCCACCTTCTACACTAGTGCCTGTCACAGATTGACAGAATCACAGAATTGCCAGTTGGAAAAGACCTCAAAGATCACTGCATCCGAGCGCCAACCCAAGAAAAACCCCAACAACCAACAAATCAACGAAAAGCAAACCCCTCACCATCCCACTAGAGCATGTCCTGAAGTGCCTCATATACACATTTTTTGAATACCTTCAGGGATGGTGAGTCCACCACGTCCCTGGATAGCCTGTCTCAGCACCTGACTACTCTTTCAGTAAAGAAATTCTTCTTAATATCAAATCTAAACCTCCCCTGGTACAACTTGAGGCTATTTCCTCCAGTCCTGTCATTATTTACTTGAGAGAAGAGGCCACACCCACCTCACTACAACCTCCTTTCAAGTAGTTGTAGAGAGCAATAAGGTGTCTCCTTAGTTTCCTTTTCTCCAAGATAAACAGTCTGAATTCTCTCAGTCTCTCCTCAAAGGACTTGTTCTCCAGACCCTTCACCGGTTTGGTTGTCCTCTGAACTTCCTCCAGCACCTCAGTGTCCTTCCTGTAGTGAGGAGCCCAGAACTGAACACAGTACTTGAGGTGCAGATAAAATCACCCTCTTCCCATGATAAAAATCCAAGAAAACTGCATCCAGGAATGTTAGAACTACTGAACTTCTGGCTTCACACAGAATAGGAGGAAGAAGTGCAAGCTTGGAGCAGTCCTTATCCAGGATTTTCTCAAACAACGATACCACTGGAACAGAAAAGTCACCACAAGCAGTTATGTTCCCATGAGGATCCCCTATCACCAGTCACAGTGCATACCCCATCTGTTGCTCTTACTACTGTCCACCCCACCGCGCCCCTCCCCCCCGCTTTTTTTTAACCTGGATTCACCAGGAAACATTTAACATTTTCCCAAAAGCATACAACATCCTTTGTGTTAAACCAAAAATTAAAATTCACTGTTCCCTTGTTTTCAAACAACAGAAAAATGCTACCTTCTAATAGAAGGTGACGGTCTTTCAAGTGAAAACTAACAAAGACTAATATATTCCTTCTACGGGTCTCAATGTCATCTCCTAAAAATTTCTGAGGACTGGACTACTTTGTGTGATTACACTTAACCAACAAAAGCCTTTGAAAGGCACATCGAACTCTCTCAGAAGTTTAACTGGACCAAGACCCTGCAGGATACTCACTATATTACCTGTTTGGCCACTGTGAATTTACTCTTAGGTTTAGAATAGATCACTGTGGGCATACCAGATGTTTCTGTCTTTTTTCATCTTAGAATAAAGAAGTCTGACACCAGTGTACAGTCGGCACTAAAAAAGGCAGAATGATGATGTAAATCAACCCCATGCATTAGGGTGTGACCATAAAACCACGGCAAAGCCACCAGAGTCACACTGTGTGCTAGAGGAGGGACTGACTGTTCCTTGGCACACAGCAAACAGGTTCCAAAGGATGTAACTACATCACCCAGCCTATGTATGGGGACCATACATTTCCCTACACACCTACCAGCAGGGCATGATCTGCTGATCTTCTCTTCCCACAGCACAAAGACTTTGGTTTAACAGCCTTTGTGCTGCTGTAAGGCCCCAGGGGAAATGGTAATTGAGCCCTGCATTATGAAGAATGTTGTTTTGTTTGGGTGTGGTTTGTTTCTTTTAAAAATATGGTACTCTTAACAGAGAGCAACAACATCCACATCCTTGGTTATCCCTGGATCACCTACACTGTAATCTCCACAGCTCATATTTCAAAATAGATGCATTTTTCCTGTCTCCAAATAAAATCCCTTCTTGTGACAGCAGATGGCAAGATGCTGCCTGGGTGCAGACTCTACCAATCCCTGTAAACACATGAGCAACTGCAACATCCAGAAGCAGAACTAGGTCTAAGGCAGAGCTTCCAATAATACCCTGAATATAAATATCAAACTTTCTCTCACCTCAGACTTCCTCACACTTTCTATTGAGAATTACTACAAGCCAACTTCATACCTTTTGAGCCATCCTAAAGCCTCCAGCACCCCATCTGGTTTCCAGAGCCACTGCACAGTCTCCTCCGTGCAGCACACTGTCAGTATTGTGTTGTCTGACCCCACACCAATCTCATTTCCCATCACAGCTAACTTAACTCACAGAGAATGGTTTGTGGCCTAAGAGAACATTTAAGCACCTATGGATCATAACAGTACAATGATAAAGAGGCTAGATCTCTGCTGACTGTACAGTTCCACCCCAAAGGTACTCTCACCTCCGCAAACAAAGCAGAGAAATACTCTGAAATTATACAGACCCAACAGTATATGGCTTCAAGTCTTACTTCTTCTTCTGAAAAAAAAAAATAAAATTAAAAAGTCATCTAGTTACTATTCCAGGAACTGTCTAAATTCCATCACATTCCACTACAATACTTCTGTATTTTCATTGTAAGAGTTGTTTCTCCTTTATTTCCAAACCCCATTTTTCAAGCAGCTGCAGTAGAACATGGTAGAAATGGATGGCTCCTTAAGGATGGGGAGCAAAGTGAGCTTAGTGAGAAAATCTTTAAACCCATGTGGGATGAATGTTAAAGTAGAATTGGAAGACTTAAAGATATTTTTAATAACTTCAGTTTTGTAATTAGTGAGAATGATTTTTTTATTTCCTTTATTTTCATTTTCATCTTCCCCCATTGCTTCTGTTCCTGAAACTGCAGCATCATACAAGCCCAGCAGGACAAACTGTTCTTGTGAAAAACTGATTTATTCTCTCATCTCTGACAATCTAAGATGGAAGGATTAGGTGATGATCCTCTGATCTTCCCTCTCCCTTGTCTGCATGCATACCCTTTGCTCTTGCTAGCTTGCTGACCAGTCTTCAAAGGTATTGCTTGAATGGCCCCATTCCATTAGGGAACTGACATCTCTTGCTTTAGAGTGTTATTAATATCAGTCCTTGAAAGCATTTAACCAATGACAATCTAACATTAGCTCACAATGGGATTTAAAGACATTACGGTTCATTAATTTATGGTTTAATGCTGGCTTCCTCCAATCTGTTGTCCTTTCTCATTACAAACGACAGAAAAACAAGCTATAAAGTCCACAGTATCCTGCATAAAATGCTGCATAAGGGCTTCATTTATTTATTTATTGGTATGATTTAAACAAAACTCCTGTCCCTGTTTTGGAAGTCAGTTGTCAAAGAATAACTGCTGGAACTTCTGGCAGATACTATTTTTGCTTCACTTGTCCACTTCTTACACATTTTTCTTCCTGCACAGGCAGTTTACGTATTATATTTTCCTCTCCCATAAAATCTCAGTAAAATATGAGAAAGATAACACATATTTCAATTAAACTGAATTGAATAAATGGAATCATATTATTTAAACTTTTTGAGAGGGTACTCCTAAGAAGGAGGACAGTTTAGCACTTACAACGGATTGAAGAAATGCAGACAGAATGATGTTCAGTTCCGTCCTAAGCCTAGTTCTTCGCAAAATTAGATCAACAGATTTGAGTTTTAATTGTTCAAAGAAAACAGAAGGAACAGAAATATGTCAAAATGTCTTGTTTGTAAATCAGAATACAGCATTTCATGTCTTCATTTCATGATCTGAACATCATGGTGTGCCTTCTGCAGGCAGGAAAGTGGCTGTGCTGGGAAGATGCTGGGACTCTTGGTGGACACTGTGGTCTGCCAGCCAGGGAAGCCAGCAGCATCCTGGGCTGTGCTAACAGTGGCACAGACAGCAGATCACAGCAAGGGATCACCCATCTCTGCCAGGCACATGTCAGACCACATCTACACTAACTACTGTGTCCAGTTCTGGTTTGCCAGGAGAGATGAGTGGGTTTGGCAGAGGGCCACCAAGATGACCTGTGAGCTGCTTGTCCCCTGAGGAGGCTGAGGGAGCTGGGCTTGTCCAGCTGGAGAAGAGGTGGCTTCAGGGGACCTAGCAGCAGCCTGCTGGCACCTCGAGGAGGTGATGGGTAAGACAGACAGGCTCTTCACAGTGCTGCACATTAGAACGACAACAGCATAAGCTGGAAAAAGGGAAGTTAACAGACTTATAAGGCAACAGCTTTCTCTGTGAGGGCAGCCAAGCAGCTGAGCAAGCTGCCCAGAGAGGCTGCCCCTGGAGGTTTTCAAGACTCTACTGAGAGTCTTGGAACCAACCCTATGGCTGACCATGACCTGAGAAGGAGGTTGGACAAGAGAGACCTCCCGTGTTCCCTTCCAATCTGAATTGTCCTGTCACACTAGAAACATAACTGACTTCTGTTGCCAAATCCTATTCCATACATTCTACTACTGATAAGACGCTGGGGAAGCAAGGCTTGGCACTAAGAATAAATTTCTCTGACCAATCAGCAAGATACTGTGGTGTTCCAAGATCAGAAAGGGGATGGATCTATCCTTGACTACAAATTGTCCTTTTTTTCTCTTAATTTCTCCATTACGTTTTCTGTATAATTGCTGTATTAATCTTCTGGGATAAAAACTCTCTACTTTCTTCACTTTTGCAGTGTGTGAATTCTGGGGTTCATAGCCTTATCTTATAAAAGCTAACAAGGAATGCCAGAGATTATTGTATGGCCTGACTTTAACCCTGTGGCAGCTAAGATATTAGGATGTTAATACAAACATTAGCAACGACAGCCATAGACAGGCCCAGAGACAGAACGTGATCCCTCCATTAAGATGCATATTTAAACATCACCATTTTTTTTAACCTAGTATTAAAGCATAAAGCAGAAAAAATTCAATGTTAGATATATACATTTTAAACGTATTTTTTATTTAAATAAGCCCCTAAACTGATGTAAGTCACTCCTGCCAAACCTAAATGAAGGTAACATTTTGATTGGAGGAGTAAGTATGCAGCAAGATTTAGATATGAATAAAAATATGAATGGTGACGTGGAACATTTGTGTAACTCTGTACCATTCATAAAGTGTCAACTCTGCTCAAACCTTAAGTTGCTCCACAAGAGACAAATAAAGTGCATTACTTAATGGAAATGCTTTTTTCTAATAAAAAGAAGCAGAATGTGTTTGTGGGCAACCTGGGGCGATCTCTTAGGTCTGCCAATATCTTAGCAAGAATGGACTCTAATACAGGTTTCATTGCCTTTATTGCTGTTTTTCTTGCTGTTTATTATCTCTTGTTCTGATTGAAATACACGGGTGTGATGAATAATTTATAGCAGTACATATTTACTCTTCCAGAAAATGCAAATCCTAACTGTGTCTGTACCAGTGATAAAATGGGTGAGCAGATATACTGAAAAGAGATATATAGCAAATGCTTGCAGAGCTTCACCAAAATTCCCAGCCTGACCTCCTTCATAACTGTCCTGTACTGCTATCACAGACCACTAAGACTTTAAGAGCCACAGAACTACTCAGATCCATCATTAGAGATGCTGTGACTGGCCCAATTTCCTTTAAAGTCTATGAACATAGCAAAGGTGAGACTGTAAAAACTGAATTCTTTTTAATTTTTTTTTTTTTTTTTAAGTAAAGACCTGACTGTACAGAGAAGCCTGAGAAGAGAGTAAATCTAATGTCCTCAGGAACAGGCTATCTTCCCTTTCCCCTTAATGGCTACACAGAGTATGGATTTGTTTCTTTGTGGATGACTCTGAAGGCTATTTTCTATAAGACAGAGATGACCGCAGAAGAACAAAGAGGAAAAAAAGAAAAATGTTCTGAGTTTGCTAGAATATATATGATGCCAAAGGCAGACAGGCATGAAGAAGATCAAAACCCCAGTCATGGAGCAGCAGAGTAAGGTCTGCAGTGACCCACCATTGTGAGGCCTCCCAATTAGCTTGATAAGAGAGCCAGCATTCACTGCAGTCTACAGTAACAGGACAACACATCATGTATTGTTATTTGGTAAGTGCTGTCCCTTTTATCTACCCAGGAATCATTTTAATCAACCCTTCTCAATGTCTCCTGAGTTTACAATATTCTCAAGTGTTTTGTGCAAGTCGGGGTCCAAACACAATTTTTTACAATGCTCTTCCACAAACTTCATATTAAACTGCCTCTCTTATGTATTAGAATGAGCCCAAAAGTTCTCAACAGCCTCATAAACCATCTTAGTATCCTACAAACAAAGTTCATTTTTATGGGGAAATTAGGATAAGGTAGTCCAGGGCCAGTCACTTACCGGGATGCAAGTCGTGATGACAGACTAACACTTGTACTCAGCGGTCCATTTTGTCAGTGAAACTGTACTTGACTTTTCCTGTTTCCACTAGTAATATTTTAGTTCTCAGCCTTCTTACACCAAATTCCTACAGATGCCAAAAATTTCTGGATGTCAACACAGCCCATGCCCATGTCTGTCACAACAGTTACTAGCATTACTAGCCTTAGATATTTATGAAGATACATCCTCAGTATTCATCTCCCACCTGACACTAGAATTCTAATGTGTTTTCAGAGAGGAGCATTTTTTTAACTTAAAACTAATTACTGATTAAACAGCAAAAAGGAAAATGCTCCAGTAAATTGGCCCCATGCAGGCTAAGGAAATACAGATTATTTGAGCTTAGCTGATGTTTATACTGAAAATAAAATGCAAAGTCTGCTACATGTCTAGAGTCAAGAAGCTTCATCAATGAAAAAATGTTACTTGCCATATTAACAGGGCTTGTTCAATTAATATTCTATTGATTCCTTCCTGTAAAAGCCAATTCAGAATACTGGAGATGGGAAATGAAAGCTTGCTTACTTTATCTTGCTGACTCAGATCTGATCAGTTTGGTACTGAGTCAGCCATCACTACCAATCTCCTTTCATGCACATAAAACATTGACTATATATATATTAACTATATCATTCATTTTTACAAGTCAAAGAATTAATACTTTCCATTTTTACAGTAACTCATATTCAATTCAACTCATATGGAGCAGATTCTCCTAGAGGTTCTAGCAAGGCAAATAGAGGACAGTGGGGTGATGAAAGACAGCCAACATGGCTTCATCAGGGGCAAATCCTGCCTCACAAATCTAGTGGCTTTCTATGACAAGGTGACTACCTCAGTGGACAAGGGACGACCTATAGATGTAATCTATCTGGACTTCTGCAAGGCCTTTGACACGGTCCTCCACAACATCCTACTCGCCGAGTTGGAGAGATAAGGATTTGATGGGTGGACTGTTCAGTGGATAAGGAATTGGCTGGATGGTCGCATCCAGAAGGTGGTGGTCAATGGCTCAATGTCCAGATGGAGGCCAGTGACTAGTGGCATCCCACAGGGGTCTGTACTGGGACCTGTACTGTTTAATATTTTCATCAATGATATTGACAGCAGGATCAAGTGCACCATCAGCAAGTTTGCAGATGACACCAAGCTGAGTGGTGCTGTCGACAGGCTGGAGGGATGGGATGTCATCCAGAGGGACCTGGATAAGCTGGAGAGGTGGGC
>JANIJG010025479.1:8472-31004 GCA_024611175.1 Megaceryle torquata
GTAGCACTGCAGGGAGTTACTGCGGTGAAAGTGTAGGACACTACACTTGGTCTTGTTAAACCTCATATTACTGGCCTCAGCCCATCGACTCAGCCTGTCCATGTCCCTCTAGAGCATCTCCTGACCTTCCAGCAGATTGACAGTCCCCCCCATCTTACTGTCATCTGCAAATTTACTAGCAGTACACTCTATCCCCTCATGTGGGTCATCAATAAATATGTTGAATAGATCTGGGCCCAGTACTGATCCCTGGGGGACACCACTGGTCACCAGACACCAGCTGGATGTGGTACCATTCACAACCACTCTCTGTGCCCGGTTGTCCAGCCAGTTTTTAACCCAGTGAAGGGTGCACCTGTCCAAGCCATGGGCTGCCAACTTTTCCAGGAGGATGCTGTGGGAGACTTTGTCAAAGGCTTTGCTGAAGTCTAGGTAGACCACATGAACAGACTTCCCCTCGTCTATCAGATGGGTCACCCAGTCATAGAATGAACTATAAGTTTTATGGATCCTCCTTCTGGCCCTTCCTGTGGATGGGCATCACATTGGCCAACTTCCAGACATCAGGGACCTCCCTGGTTAGCCAGGACTGGTGATAAATGATGGAGAGTGGCCTAGCCAGCTCTTGTGCCAACTCTCTAAGCACCCTAGGATGAATCCCATCCAGACCCATAGACTTGTTAGGGTCTAAGTGGCACAGCAGGTCACTAACTACTTCCTCCTGGATTTCAGGAGGGATATTCTGCTCCCCATCCCCACCTACCAACTCGGGAGCCCAGTTGCCCTGAGGATAGTCAATCTTTTTGTTAAAGATTGAGGCAAAGAAGGTGTTGAGCACCTCAGCCTTTTCCTTGTCTTTTGTTGCTATGTTCCTCCCTTCATCCAGTAAAGAATAGAGATTTTCCCTGGCCCTCCTTTTGTTATTAATGTATTTATAGAAACACTTTTTATTATCTTTGACAGAATTGGCCAGCCTAACTTCCAACTGAGCCTTTGCATCTCTAATTCTCTTTCTACATGACCTTGCAATGTCCTTAAACACTTCCTGGTTCACCTGCCCCTTCTTCCAAAGTTGATACACTCTGGTTTTTTCTTCTGAGTTCCTGCAAAAGCTCCCTGCTCAACCAGGCCGGTCTTCTACACTGCTGGCTCATTTTTCGGCACGTAGGGATAGCCTGCTCCTGCACCTTTATAAAGTAAGCCCAGCCTTCTCGTACCCCTTTACTTTTGAGGGCTGCTTCCCAAAGGACGCTCCAAACCAGCATCCTGTGTAGGCCAAAGTCAGCCCTCCAGAAGTCCAAGGTAGAGGTTTTACTGATGTCCCCCCTAACCTCGCCACGTATTGAAAATTCTATCATATCATGGTCAGTGTGCCTCAGATGACCTCCAACCACCACATCTTCCACCAGCCCTTCCCTGTTTGTAAAGAAAGAGTACGTCTAGCAGGGCACTACCTCTCGTAGGCTTGCTTACCAGCTGCAAAATGGAAGTTGTCATGCACACATTCCAGAAACCTCCCGGACTGCCCCCTTTCTGCTGTGTTATACTTCCAGCAGACATCTGGTAGGTTGAAGTCTCCCAGGAGAACAAGGACTAGTGAATGTGAAACATCTCCAGGTTATTGAAAGAATATCTCATCAGTGTCTTTATCCTGTTAGGGTGGTCTGTAACAGACTCCCACCCGGATATCAGCCTCATTGGCCAGTCATCACACAGAAGTGAAAAGTGAGTATCCGGAAAGTAAGAAAACTCATTACCAAATCAGTAATGCCATCTAAATCATTCTGTCCTGATCTTGTCCAGAGGGAAAAAGCTGTCAGGCATCTCCTTTACAGCAGAGTAGGAACATCTTGCAGAACAGGTTCCACCTCTCCTCCCTCCCCATGCAGAACAGGGTTGAATAGGGAAGAATGCTTTGGGAATCATGAGTATTTTCCCAGCGCCTCTACTGCTGTTGAGGGTAATATGCAACCATTCCTTCAAGTTTCAGGCCAGCAAAAAAGTAGGGATAGATGAGAGTGCCATAGGTCACAGCAAGGCAGAAGCAACTGTGTCAGCAACAGACCTTGAAAGACATAAAACTGTCCAGCAAGGTGAACGTAGCTTGGGCAGGAAGAGTGGAGAGTCTGCAAAGAGCTATCAGGTAACGGGGTTTAGGTCTAGAAGTGTCTCACAGCCTAAATAGCCAGTGTCTAGATTTTAAACCAAATCACAAAATCCCTGGTAGGTGAGTAACAATCTGCACCTTGCAGCTGGGTGTTGAGCATTAGTCACAGCAAGATTTTCAGTGATGGCAAAATCAACCTTAAAGGTAAGCAAGGGAGAAATATACATGCAAGATATTTAAATAACACCAACCTTGATATTTAAATAAGGAAACATGCCTTTCTGAAGCAGATGAAAGAACAGTGAAGTCTTAGCTAAACTGTGGGCCTTCAAGCCTGAAGCGTCATCTCCATTATGTCCAGAGATACATTCTTCAGGGGGAACCAGTTGTCAACAATTGTTCTGAATAGAACTGACACAGGGAAGAAAACTTTACTATTGTTAATTTATTTATCTTTTTTTTTTTTCCCCTGATAAATCAGTCTGATCCTGATGGTGTCATCAAATTGCAGTAATTCTTTCTTTTACATAGTGAAATTTTTGTAGTCCTCAGATGCCAAATTTTCCACTGAACCTTCAGGGCAGTTAGTCTGAAGGAGAAAGGGTACAGGGAACCCTTGTCTGGCCTTTTTAAATTTGAATTATTTTCAGTCAGTACTGTCCTTTACCACTGCATAGCTAGGGGGAAGGGAAGAGAGCTGAGCCTTCAGCTGGGGTATTTTAGTAACCTTGGTGTTTGAACACACAGCCAATGAACAGTAAGAACCTACTTTGCCTGTTAGAAACTTTTTCCTACAATACTAAATTAACTCATTTTCTTAAAACTGAAGTCTTCCTAATGCAAGGATCTTATTTAGATAAAAACTTAACATTATCAAATATACCACATTACATCTTATGCTAATGGGTTATGAAAATACAAGCTATCAAAACCTGAATATTTACTGTGTGTTTAAATAGCTATATTTCCTGAGATCAAATAGTAACTGTGTTGTTAATAACTAGAGCAATACACTCCTACTATTTCCAAATCTACATCAGGTCAGATATCTTAGTAAGTTTTGAGGATGAGATAACACAGTTTCAATATCTACTTTTTGCAGGAGATCAGTTTTAAATGGGGGGAAATACATCTTCAAGTAATATGAAGAAAAAAAAAACCAAAAACAAAAAACAAAAACCCAGATGTTCACAAAACTAATAGGACATATTAACATCTTCCGAAGCATTTTATGTTTGTGACAGTGAACTCCGCCCTCAAAATTGTACAGTTCACCCTGTGACCTTCACATTATCAGCCTGTAAACTGACTCAACATGTAAAAACCATGATAGTATCTACAGGCCTCATTAAAGTTGCTGAGTTTGGGTAAGAAAGGTCAGCAAGGTTACCATGCTGGTGCAGTATTATTTCTCAACAGCCTGAAAATCTTCAGAGTTTACAGATCCTTGAATTTTGATCACTAACAAGATTCTTACTTGAACAATTAAATCACAGCATGGCCCACCAATTTGACAAGATGCTTAAGCACTGAATCAGAGCTTTAATGCCAAATAAACAAGCATATCATACTGTTATGTCATTTAGGCTGCTATACAAACTGATATAAAAGGCATCTAGCTTAATGTGTGCATTAAACATTCTGTGCAAGCACACAAAACTACAATCTTAATATTCTATAATGAAATCATAACTGCTGCCTGCAATAAGCTCAGCGTAAATCTTCCTGCTTTCCCAATGAAACAATGTCAGACTCCTCTGAAATACGGTCTGTAAAAGCAATGAAATGATGCTATGGGAGAAAAAGTGAACAAGAAAAGTCAGTCAGGACTGAGTCCTTGACTGACACTTTCATGCTCCTAGAAATCAGATTTTTGTCCATGTTTCCACCTCAGGATTCATCCCCATACCATCTCTTCCAGCATGCTCTTTTAGCTGTTGGTCAGAAGATCTTGCAATACTCAGCATCATTACAGGCTATGACTTCATTCCCATCTACTGAAGTTTGTAGGTTTATATCTTTTTTGCCAATCTCTTGAAGTTGTGATCCAAGCCTTCAATTTCTCATGCATGAAAGCCAGAAGAGTCTAGATAGTGATCAGAATGCCAAAACCATCTGATCTTGGCTTTCTTTATATATCAGATGATGCTTTGTCAGCAGTGTTTACAAATGCTGGACACCAAGAAAACTACAACAAGCTTGTACTGGACCTTTTACAGCATGTACTGAAATGCCTCCGTGACTTCTGTTTCTTTGAAAAAACATAAGAAAACTCTCTTTTCAGCTCATCACAGAGTCCAGAGTTTTCATTAATGATTATTAAGCCTAATTAACCAATCTTTCTGCCTATTCCTGCAACGTGAGTCAAGCCAGGTGTGAGCATAGTGCTGATGGTCTGCATTCACCCTCTGGGCATTGCTGCTCCTTGGCAGAAGTTAGCACTGCTCTCTCAACAAGGTGCACACCACCATAGCCATTCAGAGCAGAAGTACAAAACCTGGCTTAGGATGGATGGATGCTTAGGATCTAGGCTGCAGCAGGCTGAGCACTGTCCCTGCTGGCTCCCTCTCAAAAATGTTGAGGAGTGCCCAGTCTGGTGTTGGTACCAGCCTTGATGGTACCAGAATGTGGTGGGAAGAATCTCAGCCAGGGCTGGAATCAAAGCTGTGCTTACCTGAGAATTTAGACACGCTCAGAGAAACATGGATAAGTGCTCTAAGTTTCCTGTGTCTTCAACTTCATCAGCTGCCTTAGTTTAACATGAAAAAGCTCAGAAGGAGCATGGTGTTTCATGAAGCCTGCTTGCATCCCATGCATCTCAGGTGGCCCTGAGCAACCTTCTCTCCTCTAAGTCTGTCTTTCTCCATCTGCTGTCATAGGCAGCTGAGCCCTCTTAGCCAGCAAGGCCTTCAGGCAACATTTCCAGATGACCCCAGGGCACAGAGGGACCTCTGCTTGTGTCAGTGTATTCTTGGTCTTTGAAGCCTCCCAGCCAGGCTGGCTGGGGAGCCACTCAGCTTGCTCTGCATCCCTGCTGGGCATGCAGCCTCTCCTCAGGATTAATGAGCCCTTCTGTTTCCTCAGTTATTGCTGGTTTAAAAACAAAGCCAGGGAAGCAGTGCTTTGGTTGGGAGAGATGATATGCTAAGGAAACATGCCTTAAGGAATAGGCTGCTATAGCATTTGCATTATGATTGAGAAGCCGTGGGGAGGAGGCAAGGAGGAAGGCTGGGAAAGCAGATCTAGAGTCATTTGAAGTGGACAGACCAGATTTATTGTGCTAGACACTGATAGCAGAGATGCTGCTCTTTCATTTGCAGGCTCTGTTTGCTTAATTAGCAGAGTCACTTGTAAACACTTGGTGGGGAAGCTTAACATTAAGCTGAAAGCAATAAGAGTTGGAGTCACTGGCTGATTGCAGGAAAGCTCAGAGAGTTGTTATTTCAATTTTGTCTGGAGTTCACCTTTTGGGTCACAAGCTTAGCGCTTTTGGAAAATCCATTCCTCATTCTGAGTCAGAAACATGCTACCCATACAATATTACAGAGCATACTTGTAGCATATTATTTAGCCCATGGCTCCTCCTACAATTTCTTAGTTTTTCATAGTTCTGCATGCAATTTTTCCCTGTCTGAGGAATAACAGTGCTGCAATAGCCCTAAGGAGAAACCCTTAATTTAAAAACAAAAACAAAGAGATGGTTGCACAGAGATCCTTAACTCTGTCTTTATGGCTAGCTGAAGCAAGCAAAACATGCTGTTGTATTGCTTAGCTGGATTCAGATAACACTATGCCATAGAAATATTTCATTCAGTTAAAAAGAAAAAGAGCAATTTTGAGGCACTTGAAAGCATTTGTCAGTTCAGGCCGAATGTGGCCCTACTAATCTAGTTGGAAAGAAGAGAAAAATTGAACTATCATTTCAGCATTCATATGTTCCCAGTTTATTTAAAAAAGAAATATATCCAGTTGAAAATTTTGAAAGTAGAGAGAGAGAAACCTAAAAGAAAATAAATGAAATAGACTAGAATAGCTTTATAATTTTCCTCCATTTTTTTTTATTGTTACAGACCTGAGAGTGGTGGGATTCAGCTATCTGGAGAACCAAAAGAAAACCACTGTTAGTTGTGACCTAAAGCCATCATGACCCAGCCGAAGGACATCTGTGACTTGATGTAGGCTTTGGAAGAGCCTGTTTTAGCTCTGGGAGAGGCACTGTGTGCATTTTACTCCAGATCCTGAGGGATACTCTGGCAACTGAGAGATGTTGGTTGAAGCCCAATTTAAAAGCTTCTGAGGGGCTGAGTGCTTGGGAACAGTGGTCTGCAGCAGTCCTCCGTGGCTGTAGGACACCAGTCAGTGGCAGCTCAAGATACTTCCCTCTCAGGCTGTGTATCTCCAACCTGGAGGCACTGGCTGCAAGGACCAAGTACAAACTGTTCTCTGTACACATTCAGGACTTCCTCCCCTCTCCTCCTTCTTTAAATCCAAAGTGTGTGCTCATGAGGTGGGTCAGCCACACTCTTTTCATCTGCTGTGAGTCGGCAGGACACCAAGGCGTTGCCTGCATGGGACTTGTGCCAAGAGCAGCAACAAGCTCTTCCCATCAGTGTCATGGAAACACAGCCCTATTTCAGATCATACTGGTTTATCTGTCCTAAATCTCTTTGACCATTCACAACCACAACAGACCATTTTATAAACTGCATCTGTCCTCGATACAACCCCATTAAGTGGGAAAAGAGGGAGAAGAGGAGCAGAATCCAGGTTTGATAATGCAAGATGACTGAATTTACTGTGCCTAGTGAGAATGTTCCAGCTTGCTTTCACGATAAAACAATGTATTGTTGATTTCACTGCCTGTCTGTCTGTCTGTCACCCATCTCACCCTTCAGCAACATTTTAGTTTGCTGGATTAACTTAAACACCACTAAAAGCAGTAGTGATCTCAAAGGTGTTCCTGGAAGATTCATCAGACTCTGCAGCTGGGTGCAGAAAGGACAAAAACAGGCTTCATTAGCTCTGCTGCTCACAGAGTAGCTTGTAATAGTGTGAACATGTTTAATTTCTTCTTGCCTCTGCCCTAGAGATTTGCATTTAAAAGAGGAAGAGGAGCTTGCAGATTCAAATGTGTAGTTAGGTCCCCTTAATTCTATTACTCCAAATTCTGAAGCTACATAAGAACAGAATACTATAAGCACAGGAGCAACCAAACTTTTGCCTTGTGTCTCTGAAAGCCAGTGAATGTGGTTGTTTCTTTATATGCATCACTGGAAACCCAGGTTTTATTCCACAAGGGAAGCAGGGAACTGAGTCTCAGGAAAAGCCTTGAAGTGGCTCGCTGACACATGGGATTAACATAACGAATTACCACACAATGTGCTGCAGTTAGAGGCGCAGAAATTAATCGCTGAAGGCCAGATGGGAGAGGTAGGGGTAAACACAGCCTTTTGTTGAAGGAAGAGGGTGAGAGCTGAGCATGCAAAGCTGCAGTGACCAGGAGGAGAGTGTGAGCGCCCCTGGGGATTTTGCCTTGGCAGGGCAGACCAAGCTAAGCAGCCCCAGGGAGGCCTGCCCTGAATTGAGATGCTCACACCTTCTGCAGAGAGGCAGCATGTGAGCACCCCATCATCTGTCAAGGGATGGGGGGCCACAGCTGTGTCCACAGCTGCCTGTTCGCTGCTCTCCAAGGTGGTGCTGCATAGCCTAGCACCACCCTTCTTCCATCCTTGCTCCTGGGGCTTTCCCATACAGATTCTGAGGGTCTGGATGACATTTGTTGTACTCAAGCTACTGCCTCTTGCCCAGCAGAGTTGAAACACTTTTTTTTTTTTTTTTTTTTTTCATTCTCTCCTTCTGCCGTTCCAGAACCTGGCCTATGTCCTCCTCAATGTTGTGGGATTTAAAGCAAACTTTTAAGTGGCTTATGGAGATCCCACAAGTATAAGCCATATTTCATATGGAGAGAAGTTAAATGTAGATCATTAATGAAAGCTGGCTGTTACAACTAATGTAACTCACTACATTTCGTGTCACCATTTAACCAGGAATGCTTTTTTGCAACAATAGGTCCCTCTATTTTACTATGGATCCAGAAACCATTGCAGGACTGTTTGTTGGATATGTTTAATAAAACCTGCTTTTTGGGGATCCTGCCTTCCAAATATCACTCTCTTGTGCTATATTTTGATTCTAACCTTTAAAACTGAATGAGTAAATGCTGTAAATGGGGGTAATTTACAGGAATATGCTTCAGTATCACACAAGGAATTTAGAGATGTTTACCACTCTAATTTCTACACTGATGCAATTCAGTTGATTTACCATCACAGAAAGCATCTGGGCCCTTGTCCAAGAAGCACTATCGTTTTTCTATTATGATGATACCTTGCTGGTTGATTTAGGGGAAAAAAGCAAAATGTAATTAACACAAATGCTATTCTTTAGTTTACTGACATTTCAAGAAGGGCACATTAAGGCACGGTGCTCTGGAGCACCATCACATTGGGTAGTGTTTGGTATAGTTCTTGAGAGATAACAGAGAAGGAAAAGCTGACTTTTTAGTAGAAGAAGGAATTGCCAGTGTTACTAACAATTATACTTCACCTAATCAAAGACACTAATAGGTTTTAAGCTCTCTTAACCATCCACTGAAATAACCACGATAACATAAACATCCCAAGCCTCAATTTATCCCAGCAAGGAACTTTGCTTTTCCATCCCCATGTTTTGATAATAAATGTGTTTATCTATCTTTTTTACCACTGAAAACCAGCATTTATTAGGGTGGGGAATGGGTATAGAGTTTGTCCTCCTCTGGTAAGCAAATCTCCAAATCTCTAGTTCCACAGGAAATGCCTAGACTAGGAAGTACCACGTTTAACAAAACAGAGACCTTTAATTCAAAACAAACATACTTTGTTGTAAGATATACCGTAGTTGATAATTCACCAAGGCTTTTTTTTCTCTGCTAAAGCACACAAATTTCTATAGAGGATTAAGGCTGCTAGCACCATCTCTGTCTGCCTCAAAGTCATTAGCTAATGCTAACTGGGAATGGTCTTCTGAGGGATTTTCAAGCAAGGCATAAACTTTTTACCTCTGGGCCCATGACATCTTAACAGTTGTGCCACAGATTGCAGACTAAACTTTCCAGTGTGACCTGACAGGACCAATGCAGCCTAAGACTGCCTGATGCTACCTACTGAAGGCTGAAAATATTCAGAGAGAAATTAAGAAGTCTGTTTGGCTCAGTGGGCTGTGAATGCAGCTACCAAGCATCCTTGCTTTGAGCTCTTCTGTTGTTATCTAGACATCGTCAGACAAAACTTTCAGAAAAGAAGTATCTCAGGCTGTAAACCTGCATTTCTAGCATGGAGGTGGAATGTCTGAAGTAGGCCTTAACACATGAAAGATGCAAGACCCACTAAGAAGGACATCAAAAACCCAAACGACATTTAAGTCCTGGCCATGGGAATTGAACTCAATGGGCAGAGCAGAAGTCCCAGAAAGATCTAAACTACATCTGGTCAGGAATTTTCCAATCCATCTAATCAAAAGTAAAAAGGTTTTATAGTAGTTACTCAGTTTTGAGGAGGTTCTGTTGATAAAATTCTGCTCAGTTAGGTTTCCTGCTAATCCATGGGAAAGGGAAGACTGATAGAGAAGTCATGCTTCCAGAATACCTGGTTTCATGGTGACCCCACCACAGAAATGTCTCAGTCAGGAATTTCAGAGTCACAACTGCACTTCAGTGAGTCTGGTAACTTGCAGAGATAGTTCAGGCAAGGGGTTTCAGAGTTTCACATTCCCAGGCATGCAGGAACTGGACAAAAGTTGAATTTTTAAGGAGAAAAAAGCCAACCGAAACAACAAACAACATGCAGAATTTATCCAGGGAGAAGCATTTGAAAAAACTTAAATTCCAGAACTTAGTTTATTTGGGAAATCCTGGAGTTTACTGCTCTGGTTCCAGATTTAGCAATGCTGAAGTTTTCCATGAATGGAACTTTGACAAGGTCTACTTTATCACCCTCCCTCTTAGAGAAGCCAAGTTCCCATGACACAGCAGATAATATCATTGCAATTATCTGCATCATGTTCTGACACTGATATCTCATGTTGCTGTGTGGGGTGTGTATGTGGAAGGAGAAATATTTTGTGGGCAAATTCTGATTTTCATCCTTCCTGCATTTCCAACCTCCTGCATATTCTTAGTAAGATAAATTTCACAAAAATCTAAGCCCACACTTCTTTGAAAACTTACTGAAGAGCATGTAAGGAATGAAATTACTGAATTTAAGTGGATGGTAGATCTATTCCCTTTCATTTTGGTTTTAGCTGTCAAATTTCTTCAGAAGTGAGCATCATGTTTCTTCCAATATACACCTCTGATTTCTACTCTTTGCTTGTTTTCCCACAATCATCAAGGAAAGAAAAAAATCTTACCATATATATTAACATATGACTCTTTTCTGTAGCTGGTTCTTTATTGCTGTAAAGGAATTTGTATGGAGGACATATATTAGAAATTAAGTTGGGAAGGAAGAAACAGAAAGATGGTTAAATATTTTTTTTTCCTTGCCAAATAATTTATATGATCATTTTTACATAATACTATAATCTCTCAGCTTCTGTAGCTATCATTACCTAAATAAAAAATAAAAATCACTTCACAACAAAATATCTTGTTATATTTTACAGCATAAAAAAAGGCCTAAGAGATGAATAGACCAGGGAAACAAAATAGCCAAAGCCAATTTGAGCCAGATTAAAGCTGACCAAGCTTGCAGTTGAATATGGTTTTGACATGCAGTATTAGTGCTCATATGCAATTTACTTTTCAGAGGCAGTATCCTGTAGGAGGACTGGTTAGCTAATCCTTAGGCCACCAAGCATTCTTTAGCTCTATTTTAAAGTACAAATTCAGATGATGGGAGGGCTATTTCGGGCAATTCAGTTAAAGCCAGCAGAAACACTAACAGATATGGGTAATTGTTTCTAGAAAAGCCATTGACCTACTGCATACGCTTGAAATTCAGTCACAGGTAGAGAAGGGACTTGCTAAAGTTCTTTTTAGTAATAAAAAAATAATAATAATTAAAATGCTTTCCAATTATGTATCCGCAGTTTTGGTGCTTCTTGTTTCTTTATATACTACAAGTTTGAAGAAAGAGGCAACTTCTTACTGCTTTTTATATAAGAAAGTTGAAGAGCAGAGATGACAAAAGATGTGGTAGATGGCAAACCATGACCTATTGCAGGGCCACCGGTCCCTATTGCTCATGGGCCCAAAAAGAGCCAGCTCTGGTGTGCTAAGCCTCAATCACAAATAAGTGCCATGCAGGGGCTAGCACAAAAACCTATCGTAAAGATTAGTGATGCAAAACTCAAATGATTGAACTTTATTTGAATATCTTATGCTTTGTGTGATACAATATTGTGTTGAAAACAGGTGGTTGAATGGAGCAGGCTACCTGGCTGTTACCAGCAGAGGGGAGGATCAGGTGATGAAACTTCTCAATGTGGCACTCTGATCAAGAACAAAGTGCTGTGAAGTGCCTAGCAAATACTTATGTCCTAGGTAACCACATACATGCTGGTAATGGGATGAAACTCTCTAGGTGAGCAAATGAATTTGGTGCAAAGCTGAGAGAGAGCACAAAGTACCGATCTGGAAAATCAGTAAAGTCCAATTAGTAAGAGTCATCAAAATGAAAGATCTGCAATGGAGTCATAGTCAACAAGGATGAAAGAAGATCAAAACAAAATTCAGTCACTGCAGAAAAGATTCAGTGTTTAGGGTACTTGTCTTAGATGTGGGAAAGCCAAGCTCCAGCCCATGACTAAATCACATATGCAGATGATTTGTGCATGTGTCTCCTGAGTTCCCAGCTAATGCCCCAGCCAGCAGGCTCCTGCCTTGTTCCAGGAAAGGAAGATACCTGGAGAGCTTTTCATTTCATCCTAATCAGAAGCAGGGAACACTTCTGAACTCTTGCTAGTAGAAGGACATATTTCTTGCCTGTTGTGAAATAAAGCTGGGCATGGCCATGGTACCTTGTTTGTGAAAAGTCCCACAGAGCAGCTTACCACCACTTTCTCAACAGACAGGAGACCGTGAATGCCACTCACATGTAGAAGTGACAGCAAGCAGACACATGAGCAAGGTAGGAGTAAGGCCGAAAACTATCATGCTGGAGAAATGCTCACTGACTGCTTTGTGCCTGGAAAGTAGCAATAAGTTCAGCAGTGAGTTTCTAGAGCAGAGAGAGAAAAAGTCTCAGGCAAGAAAGAGTAGAAGAAGAAAGAAACATTTAAACCATCCCTTTTAACCATTGTAAGGGGAGCCAAATTTACAAGTCATCACATATAATCTAACCAAGTAATTTCTCCTTCCCTGGCCATTTGACATCTGCTCAAGCATGTACTGGTAAAGTACATTATGTTTTTGAAGACACTTTTCACTTAGTTTTATCAGAGAAACAAAGTCCTCTTCAGCAGAGGATACAAAAAAATACCAGCAGACTTGGAAGCTGCATGGCACAAGAGACCATAAACACAGTGATGCAGCCTGCAAGCTACTCTCTGGCAGTGTGTGGTGCCAGAAAGGGGAGCTTGGTGCCTTTGTTTCATGGGAACATCACTCACACAGGGTGTACAGTGAAATGGAACTTTGGGATATTACCATTGCTTAGTCTACTAGAGAAAGGTGACAGTGAACCCATGAGTTTCCAGGCAGCCAGGAAATAGGTCCCCTGAGCCTATGACAGGGCCAGGAATAGAGCTGGGTCCCATCTTCCTTGCGCATAACTGTGATACAGCAAAAAACTTCTGCTGTGATTCCGTGCCAGAGGAATGAGGAAAGACTTATACCCCTGTCCATACTGCCCTCTGTTTCCTTTCATTTTGCAAGTCAGAAACAAGGCAATGTTTGGCCCCGAGTGTGGACAGTGGGAGAAAAGCAATAATGACTTCACAAGAAATACCGGGCAAACAACTGAACAACACTCATTGCCTCACATGCCTGCTGTACATGAAGATGAGTGGCTTTCAGTCAGCTGCATATTTACTGAAACAGTCACACAAGGCTTGTCTGACCTAAAAAAATATGAAATAAAATGTCACAGACTTACATGGTTGCAGGACTTGAGTTAACTAGGACAAAAGTGCATGACCCTCCTACATTAAATGGTAAGGGTGGAACAGGAAAGCTGATGTTCTGTCAGAAATAGCATGGATAAACATTTATTTGGAACAGGAAAGCTGATGCTCTGTCAGAAATAGCATGGATAAACATTTATTTCAAAATAAACAGGTAACTCTTTAGCCTCTGAAGCCATTATATTGCTTCCCTTCCTGCCAAGGATGACGGAGTAAGCGATTATTCTTAGACTTGTAACTGTGAGTAAAAATAATCAAAACCCCTCTGCAAACCTAAAAGAAAACTGTATCTAATGTTTTATTTAAACAGGTCTTCGCAAAATTGATCAAAAAGCTTCCAAGAATGCAAATTTTTCCACCACCCTTAACACTGGGGAGGAGTGACACCTATCATATAATTTGTTACCAGTTCTCAAAGTCAGGAAGGTGATTTGGCCTTGTGAATCTTGTTGCCATCAATGGAAGTTTCCTCTGTAACCTACAGGACTACACTGCCACAGCTCAGTTTATCATTTGTATAGCAAAGGAATATTTTTCCCATGGGAGACATGCAGGGCTGCGACTCTGGTCTGACACAGGCTTGGCCAAAACTCCTGGATAGCACTGGGCAAGTCCCCAAAACACTTTAGCTGCTGCTCAAGGAGGGGCAATGCAACCAGCAAGGAAGGAAGGTTTTGGGCACAAGGACGAGCTCCTGACCTCAGCCACTCCAGCACTTCCACTAGTGCCACTTGTTCTCTGACAGGGAGGTGTCTCTGAATCACTTTGGGGAACTAAGATCCATTAAAAGGTACCTCATTTGGACTGAGAAAAGCACATGTGGTCTAAACATAAATCACAACTCAGTTATTGTCTAACTCAAGAGAATCTTAAGTGCACAAGCAGCAGCACATTGACCAGGAGGAAGGAGGAACATCAGCACCCCCATACATGCTTGTGACTGAGAGCTTCCAGCTGCTCAGGGGACTGGACAAGGACGTCCCCTAATAAAGAGACACTGTTCGGATGCCTGCTTACTCCTCTGTGCAAGCCCACACAAATTGCCCACAGGGAAAACTTCTCCATAACCATCTCAGTTAGAGGTTAGCTTACATTTTTGTTAGGCTGGCTCTACATGAGAAAAAGTCTCATCTCTTCTGGAGATTGCTGGGTAGATTACTTGAACAAGTAGGTTCAAACGAAGTTCAGATTAACATCTAGACTAAATTAACAAGCCTCTTTGGTAGCTCGTTATTAATTCTTAACTTGGGAGACCACATGAATTTCTACACCTGTGACTGAGTAAGTAACCTGTAAACATGCACATGCAGGGAGTTTGTCCATAAGAGTCTATTTGGACGCTGTCTTTACCCTGATTTACTGGGAAAACCACTAATTCTTTGATTTTTTTTATTTTATTTTTTTCAGGCCAGATTCTCTGTATGTCATTCCAGAGAATGTAATTTACAGACAGTTTTTCTCATGTTTACTTTGATCCTAGAAATACCCAATTGGAAAGAAGTACAAGGAATTAGGGGGCATAATTACTAGAAATTCTTACACCTGCCAATCTGGCTGCATTGTAAAAACCCCATTAAGTGTATTGGAGAAAACCTTGGGAAAGGCGCAAAGAATTTAAGCATTACCTATCTTATTAGTCTGTCTAAAAGCATTGCTCCAAAGAGGAGATCAAGTATAATTTCAATTGTTTTACAGCCACTGCAGTTAAATAACTTCAATTAAATCTCTCTGACTACATAACATCATAATAATACTTTATACCTCCAGGACCTTTAGTCAAAAGACCTTTACGTTTTTTTTAAAGCTTCTTCCAAAGATTAAAAAACTGGTCTTTAAGCAGTCCCATAAAATGGGGCTAGACTTCAGAATACCTAGTCTGGAGTGCTCAAGCAAAGCATTCAACCTTTCTTCCTCCAGTTGTGATGTACAAGTAAAATCCCTGAAGGAACCTCACTGCAGGAGCTCTTCTAGCACAACTCCATTCTAGCAGCCTCTACAGCCTGGTGCTTTATGTTCTGGCTCTACAGATTGCAGAGAAATCAGTCACTGAGAATTGTGATGCATATAAAATGGCTTTAGGCACTAAGCATCAGGAACAGTGCTATAGTGTAGAAGGACAAGTACATCAACAACATGCTCCCTTCTGATAAATATATTATGACTGTATCACAGCAAACATCCTACAAAACACAGAATACACTAACTGCTTTAATGAGACACATTATTGTTAAAATTAGTCTTTAAATGTGGTACGAGATGTGCCTGATTACCACAAGCCTTGGCTTGTTGTACAAACCTTGTACAAGATACCTCATTTACTGATAATACAACTAATGGACGAAGGAATTGCTTCTGAGAGGACTCAAGCTCCAGCTGTGAGGAGCTGCGACCTCTTCTCCAGGCTCCTGAGGATATGCCCCAACTCAGCTTGGTCTTCTCTTTGATGTAGGGGCCAGACTTCAGAGCTGGTTTTGATCTTGACTCTTTGCACCCCCTTTCTTCATCACCCCCTTTCCTCCATCTCCTTACTTCACCTGAGTATGTATTAGGACTACCTATTCATGCCCCAGAAACAACTAGAGGGAGCCCTAAAAAGCCCGTGGTCTCAGAGAAACCACAGAATAATTCTGCTGTGACAGCTGATGCTGCAGCTCCCACACCTCTACAGTGGTAATATGGCACATCAGCCTCCTGCTTTTGTGCCAGGAGTGATGAGGTTACTTAGACATTACAAACACAGTACCAATAAAGCAGCTTCTTCCTCTGTGCCTTCATTTTATATTCTTCCTTCTTTCAACCTGGGGGACTTCTGCTAATTTCCTTATTCAGCCCTCAAAGGCAGCAGAGAACACAACAGATGGGGAGGCATGTATCAGACTAATACTATATGTCCAGCCTAACACTAGCCCTCAGTTCAGAAAGCTCATTCTCTTCAAGCATGTCTCCACTCTGATTACAACTTCAAAAAAAATTAAGCAGTTAAATTTTTCTAAGCATACTTTTCTGGATTTGACCCTTCCTCTCATGGCTCAAACTTCTATTAAGCTAAGGTCAATTTGAAGATTAATATGCAGCATAAAGCATACATGTCCCAGTCCCTCTACAAATGCTTCTTTGGTATTTATGAAAGACAGGTCCAAGCCTGCTTCAGCCATGTGATGCTGACCTTCCTGGGGCCCCAGGTGCAAGCCTGGCAGCACTGCCATGTGCCCATCAGGGACACAAAAGTCCACCAACATAGGCTGCCAGACCGCTTGCACAGTGTGTCTGGGCTTGACCATGGTGTGGATTCTGGGAAAAGGGGAGAGGCTGCACCATTAGACCCCCATGAATGCCAGGTACATTATTTTACCACAACTTCAGTATCTACCACTCCCTATCTCCAACACCCTTTGAACAAGCAGGATGGCACGTTGTGAGCAGACCTGTTTGTTAAGCACATAGGAATTTCCAGACAGGCCAGGAGGTTTCCTCCAGAAGAGTCAGAGACATGTTGTTCTGGTGAGATTGTGCAGAGTTTTCAGCACTTCATGGTTAACTGTAAGTGGCATTTAAAGTTGCTAATCCCTTTAAACTCCTGCACTGGTTCTTTTTATTAGGTTACTATACCCAGCAATTACATACACAGGGCAAAGGAAAACTCAGCTTTTCTCCCTCCTCTGGCTCAAGTTCTCAATACCTTAGGAAAATAGAAACAACCCACTGTATTTAGGTTGTCACCTTCTTTTTATGGATTTTGCCATTCAGAGGCAGCAGTATTTATCAAAAAATGTAACCTAAGAATAGCCAAATGTCCATCCAGGCAGTATCTTGCACAGCAATTGCAGATACCTACGTAAGAACAACACAAACAGAGATACTTTCTATGCATATTCTCTCAAACTCAGCTTGGGGTTCTGGGATTTCCAAAATCCTAAGTAATTTCCTTGTATTTGGGTTCCACCCATCATCCTTTCCCATTATGTTTCTCCAATTGTTTTTTGGACTCATACTAAATGCTAAAGGTTTTCAATATATGACAGCATTCTGCACTTTACCAAGACACCATATTAAGCAGACCTTCCTCTTGCTTCTTCTGAACCTCCTGAAACATCTTGGTGAAGACTACCTAGGCACTTTTTTTTGCCAGTCATGCTTCTACCCCTCTCCAAACACCAGGATACTATGGGCTACTGCAGGCTATCACTGGCTATCAAGCTGACAGGGAGTAATTGTCATAGGGTATTGATTTAGAATAATCTCAGACAGGGACATAGTTAAAACCTAGAGAGAGGATGGAGAAGGAGAGAAAAGATGAAAGGATGGATTTAGCCAGTAGCCTGAAGCTTCATGCATATTTTGAAAGAGCTGTTATCACTGGAGATAACAAGATGATCAGGTGAACACTCCACCATCTTTTGTTTTCATTGTGATGAGTTGAGGCTTCTAAGGACACCAGAACTGACTGAGCCTTCCTGATGTTACCTTTTCAAAAGCATGTCTGCAACATGAGTGTGAAGTGCTGGATGCAGACAGCAGCTTAGGTGCTGGGACCAATGCAGCCACATAAGGGCTTCTTGATCCACAGACCTCAGCACTGTGGTTGAAGCATGACCATGAATGGCTCTGCTTCTTGCAGCACTGGAGCAGCTGTGAGGGTTGTGGACATATCTTCTGCCCTGCCCAGCCTGCTGTACTCCCCTCCCTGCACCACAGAGGAGTTTTCCATTCCAGTGAATTTCCAGGGGATGTAGCAACACCCTTCTATATCCTACTGGGTTTCCTCAAAATGTCTTCCAATTTTCTTAGCCCAACATTGCTCTTGGAAACACATGTCCAACATATACTACAATGCAACACCTATCAAACACCAGCAGACTAACACAGCAGAGTTTATTCTCCCATGGCTGCAGTGGAAGTGACTTTACAACATGTATATGCAGCCTTTCTGTGCATGAACTTTGTGAGAGCAATTACGGTTATCAGAACTGTCAGACCTTGCATGAGCTGGACTCAGGTTAAGAACTATTTACTTAGCATGTTTCCCAAACTGTCAGTGAAGTGAACAATCCAAAAGCAATACTGCCATGACAGGCAGGAATCACGCACACTCTGTGCTGGGTCCAGCTGGGCTTTCTGTTTGAGTATCTTGTGGGTTGAGCCACCCTGTCAGCAATTTGGTACCCCTAGATGCCTGAGACTAGGAATGTTTTCCTGTCTGAAAGCACAATATGTATCCATGTATGTCTGTAGGAGTTAAGGCCAGAGCTTTGCTTACATGAGGAAGGTGCATAGTCTTCCAGCAGTGCAGTCATAAGGCATGATGTCTATGAAGGCAGAGGCAAGCATAATACTTTTATAGAGGCTGACCTCTACAGAGACCTTTTATAAAGAACCACCAGTAGAGCATGCAGGGGCCTTGGATTCACTTTCAGCTTCACTTGAATTGCTAGACAAAGATTGCTCATTCAAATCCCATTTATTCAATTGTAGGTGAGAAAAGACCCCAGTAAAGAGCTAGTTACCATCTATTTTTTTGATGACTGTGTGAATTTCCCCCTCTCAATTTTTTTAAGAGGCAGTTTGTGCAGCACAAACACCTGTGTTAGTGCTTGACGGTTTTCCTGGCAGGCAGCAAAGAGCACCCAAGCCCAGAAGTGACTGACAGCAAAGGACAACAAAACCCACTCCAGATGGTGCAGGGAAACATCTCATTGCAGGGAAAGTATATTCCATTTGCTCTTGATAGTCATTCATGGGGGAAGCTAACCCCCCCCCCACCCCCAACACCTTTTCTTCATCTTAGCAGGGCTTGAATATGCTTTTAAAATAATCAAGAAGGGTTAGAGAGGACAAAGAATTCAGAGAAGGAGTGTGGGAGGAAGTACTAGAGTTAGAAGAGCCAGATTACTGGGAAGCAGCTGAGAACAGTCCTATAGTTGTTGTATACCATTTCCATAATACTAGTAAGAAAGGAAGGTACATTTAAGTGTGAAGCTGCTACTATGACTTTAACTCCTTCATTCAGAGTCAATGCCAAAACCCAGTAAAGGGAGCATACTAGTGACTTGTTACAGTTGCCTGGAGTCACCGGGGACTACACAGATAAAAAGGTTTCCAGTCGCAGTAGGATGTTACTGCTTTGCCTGCTGCATATTGCTAATGCTTCTCTTGTATGAGTCAATGAGCACTGAGTACCTGTTGGACTGATAAACAGGCAAAGCCACATGAGCCCTACGAAATCAGTTGCACTAAGATGTCATGTAATTCTTCTCCTTGCCCTGCCACCTCCCAGCATTTCTACATCTGCAGGAGGCCTGAGCACTGGGGACTAACCACGTTTAAAGATTGCCTACTTACTTTAATATGTTGTCTGTAAGTGTTGGAAAGTTCAGAACGGGAGCCAGCCCAATCATTTTCTTAACTTCATTGCAAGCCTGTTGGACTGGACAACAGAGAAGAGTCACCATTTACTTGCCCTATTTGAGATCATCACCTCCACCCTTCCCACCACCCACACAAACACTTTTCCTCAGGAAGCAATTACGTTGCCATTCACTTTAACAAAAGTTATTCATCTCCTGAATTGGCCTTCAACAAGGCCAGCATCAGACAGGAACATTCATTACAGGCTCACCCATGAATACCAACCCCTCCCTCCTACCGAAGTCTTAACCCACATTAAAGCCCAATCTTTGTTTGCAGCATTTGTTGTTTGCAGCATTCCCTCCACAAGAGCTCCCCAAACAATGTGCTCATAGTACAACTCACATTGATTAAACAGGTTAGCCATTAAGCAACCTCTTCACTCTCCTAACATCACACACAAAGTCTCTCCCTCTCTTAAGATGTAAAAGGCCTTCCTTTAAGGTATGAAGCCTATATAAACTCCTCTGCACATTATTAGCCACATGATGTGAACATGAGCCCTGAGTGAGGGCTGGGCTGGGCCAAGGAATGAATCAGCTAAAAAAGCTGACATGGCTCAGGGTATGGTTAAGATGCCTCAAATCCTATGTCCCAACAGAGAAACCAAAGACGTTGGTGCTTGATAACTTAGAATTTTCAATTTCACATCCTGAAGATTTTTTTTAACCCCATTTTCTTTGGAAACAAGGCTTAGGCTGTGCTTTGTTTTGTGTGTGTGTGTGTGTCCCTACAGGTTTTTGAACACATTGGCCAGTTTCAACCACATTTAACAGATGAAAATACTAAGTTTTCACAGGTTTTATGTAAGTGACTTCTGAGAAAAAGATGGGAGTCTTGATTCAAATCTGCAGCATAAGCTCACCATCTCAGTTATCAGTGTAGTCCCTGGTGACTCTTTAGAAAAGGTCCTTATAAGTGCTGAAAAATTTCTTTCAGATGTTATGGAAACATAGATATTCAGTGTCTTGTGTGTTAGCTACCCAAGAGTATCACCAGCCTTGAGCTGTACATCTGTAAGAGATCAGTCTTTTCTCATTCTGGTGCTCAAAATATTCCTGTTTGAGCTTTTACAGACCTTGACTCCCATCCTACTCTGTAGATTTAGCTCTTCCAGTCCTTCCCACTGATTTCTTTGCTGGGTCCTTTCTTCCCCATTCCAGTGCCCTTTGTTATGTCAACTCTGTGATAACTGGGTGCCCAAATCTGAATGTGGCATGAAAATAGACTCCCTGTTGAATAATGCATCTCTCTGGCCTTTACCTTCCGTCTCTTGGCAGGGCAAGGTTGTCACATTTGTTTTCACCTTTCCATTCAGCCAGATGAAGAAAACTGCTGGCACCTACACCTTGTGCAGACTCTTGAGAGGACAGAACTGCAAATTCATGCTCCTTGTGCCTGCATCATTGTTACAAATTGGTAGCTTTACATCTTTACACTTACGTAAGCAGCAGAAGGAGCTGATCACTCTTCTTCTACACAACACCAGTAAGCAGAGAAATGGTAATTTAATTTTTGCCCTGGTTTTAAAGCAAAAAAAAAAGAGTGGATGGATTAGTCCAGAGAAGAGGAATATTTTTTTGCACATCAGCAGAATGAATGAAAGTGCCTCAGGCACCTCATCAGTGAAAAGTGAAGACAAGCTTTGCTGTGAAGGGTCCAAACTCTGAAGGCTTTTTTAAGTCCTTAGCTCTTGCAGAGACACAATTCCTAGTCAGGTCACTGGTAATTTCTACTTGAATACTGATTGAATGAAAAGAAAAAGATTCAGATCCAGTCCCAGGAGATTCAAACCCATATTTTATAATTTCTCTTGTTCTAATACATGCAGTCAAATTTGCAGGTGTCTCTTTTGGCCACTTTTCCCCATATTTTTCTTCTTCTATAAATAGCCTATGGAATGAGATGAAAGGTGACCTCCTCTTAACCCAGGGACAGGGATAGTCCAAAGGATTGCCATACAAGTTTTTCCAACCTCCATCCTGCCAGGATAATGCACTGCCCACTGTGGAAACACCTCTGGGCTAAAAGAGCCATGCAGCTCCCATGCTGATTTGGGAGTTTGGCCTTTCTGCTGTGGCTGCCAAAAGTGACATGAGTTAGTGCTAGGTTTGCTTTCTATTAACAGCTGTGCTGAGATCATGGGGTTTCTTAAGCTCTCAGTGTCTGACCAAAAACTTTCAGTCAGCACTGCTGTTTTCTGATGGAATCACACTGGTGACCTGGAGGTGAAAGATGATTTCATCTGTGTTTCCACTAAAACAACTTCATGGCTCAGAGTTCATTCTGTCCATAAGTACTGTGAAAGCAGCCCTAGAAATGAGTATGAATGTGTGTGGTTGCATCTATATGCAGCAGCATGCCTTTGAGTATCTGCACTTGAATGCTAAGATCTGAACTACTCAGAGTGAGTGATTTAGGCATTTGTAATTATGGCACAGCCATAATTTATTAAGGCTACATAAGCTCATTAATGAACTTTGAAGGATACTTAAAATGTACAGGAACAGAGTTGAGGCAGATTCAACTTCAAATTAATAGCTGGAATCCATTAAAAGGGCAATAACAGAAATACTGGGGATCCATAAAATCTGTCAAGTTACCCCATGTTGAGATGTAAAGCAAAGAAGATGAAAGAGTGCACATGACAGTCATACAAGGAGCTCTGACTGAGCCTCTCTGCCAGCTAAACACGGGTCAGGACTAGCTCCATGAAATAGCTGAACTGAACTGGCTGTATCACTTCTTCTATAAGGACAGACTAGAGAGAGTTGGTGGTGTTCAGTCTGGAGAAGAGAAGGCTCCGGGGAGACCTTCCTGTGGTCTTCCAGTATCTTAAGGGGGCCTACAAGAAAGC